>CAIGRP010133060.1:0-20502 GCA_903798385.1 Fraxinus cuspidata
TCGATTCCGAGGAAGGTGTAGTCGGGGTTGACTACAATTTCTCAAGTAAGAGATAGAATCTCAGTAATTGGAAGGAAAAGGAGGGCTTCGATCCATTATGATTCGGTTTCTTGCTGTGGAGAGATCTCTGCCATAATAGAGAGAGCTCCTAGGCTTTATTCAGCAAATCAAAGAGCGACATAATTCCCCATTCATCTAAAATAGTATTTTAGTAAAGAATAGAGACATTTTGGGATGACTACTAGGACAACTACATGCCCATTTAGTACAGTGGCTTGGTATAAAAGTCTTGACCATCTTTCGAAATTTTAAATAATCTACTGATCAAAGATCGTAAGGATGGACATTTCTACATTCAGACACACCACAGTGACCCCCGAAGCCATCTTCTTCTAGTTGCGGGACGAAATCCGACAGCTTATTGCTGGCTCTGAATAACCAGCCCAGCAATAAGCTCAATTCTTCCATAAGATAACGGGACGGGCTTGCGCGCGAGTCGAATGACGTAGGTGCACAAGAGTANTGTATTTTGTACACTTATTTAGACAATTAAATTAAAGTATTTATTAGTTATTTGGATGAACTATAGCTTAGTTTTGTGTTAATTATGTTTTTTAGGTTGAATTCAATGCAAATTGGTGGATTTGGAAGAAATGAACGAAAAATCGTGCGAAAACGAAGGAAATCCAAAGTTTGAGGATCAAAGTTTGGGGACCAAATTGTAAACATCCAACAGTTGATTCGAACCACAAAATGATGATTGAAGATCAGATAAAATCAATTGGATGCAATTGGAGGTCAAATGAGTGAAATATAATGGAAATATTTTCACAAATCAATTTCCAACCGAAGAAGTTATGCTTTGGATTTTTAGAATCAACTTGAGACCCATTTTTCAGATAGAAAACATTTGAACTGGAAACATTGTATTTCTAGAAGAATTTTAGTACTTTAAATATCTTACCAACTCATCTTGAATCATCCAAATCGGAAATTTGTAGAGAAATTTATGGCCAAATTACTGAAATTTGCTCAGGGACGAATCGAAGCGAAACTGCTCGTGCGCGCGGTACCATATTTTTCCCAACCCGAGAGCCATTTGGCTCTACGACACGTGCATGGTGGTTATCCCTATGCTTGAGCGCAGGTCATTTTCGTAGATGAATCAACAATTTCCTTTCGCGATTCAAACTCTTTTGGAACCGAAATAGGACGCGATTTTGATATATTTTCTAGCTCTTATAAATGAAGAACGAGGGTTATACATTAAAAAAAACCTTTCTTTCCTCTTCATACAAAATATTATCATAAAGTACATAAAAAAACAAGGGGTCAATTACTATATTGTGAGAGGAGATCAAGTCATAGCAAGGAATTGAAGGTCAATTATATCAAGATTTTGAAAAATTCAACTCACAATTCGTGATATTTTTATATAATTATTTATGTAAATTATATATTAACATGTTAGGCTAGATCCGTTTTTGTATTGGATGAAGATGAACCCAATTGTTTATTTGTTTTAATTCAAAACTAGTAGTTTAGTTTATTTATTGTATTTCATGATTAATTTTGCATACTCATTGCGTTATTTAATTGATAGGCCACCAATTAAATAATTAGTAGATTGTTGTAGTGTTGTGAGACTCACAATGAGTTTAGAACGCTGTAAAATTAACATATATTCAACAGATGTTAGGAATAGCATTTATCACATGTGCAATCATATAGATAATCTAAATTTTAATGCATTATAATCATTCGAATTTGGGTTAGGAATATATTCAGGTCATGGTTAGAATATATTTAATCTGTCTTGAAAAAGAAAATTATATTTCATAGCTTTATCGATTGTCAAGAATTCATGAATAGAACCAGATTACAAATCAAGAACTGAAATAGATAGCAATATGCGGATTTGAGATCCAATACAATCATCCATAACTGATACAAAACACTTTTTATCATTTTCTTAGATAATTTAGCATAAAATCAATCAAAATCTCTATTTTCTTCACACAATTTGAATTTTATACATAACTAGTAAATTTGAATTAGATTTATTTCATGTGGAATGATAACTCTTAATTCGTCAATTCTATTACTTGTTAACGATCCCGTACGCTTGCGGGTTATGCACGAATACGAGCTTTGAATCAACTTTAGTAGAAAACAATGGTAGCGATATAGTAGGAGGTTAGCCTTGGACATTTTTTTGTATGAAAATCTCCTTTGTACCCAGTGGGGTCATTCACTAAACCACCAATGTCTCCTATGGCAGTGATGAAGATGCAGCAGTTGGCCGCCTGATGAGCCTTACTTTAACTAACTAGCCTTATTCCATACAGTTATCGAAATATCTGCTTACCAGGGCAAATGCCCCTTTCTTCTTTTATGCTTAATAAAATTCGGGATTTTGAACTAAGGCCTAGCCTCAGTAGAGACTTTAGAACTTCGGATTTGAATACAAAACTATGTTCCCATCAACATTAGGAAGGTCTTAGCTTCTAAGCGAAATAGGAAATTTATTGGACGTAGTTCAACTAGCGGAGACTCTTGGAATAACTGAAGTAAGAAGTCCCAAAGTGGGCATACTACGGGGATGATCAAGCACATTCGACAAGGATCAAGGGTGATCTTGTTGTTGCATATCTCGGGTCAGAGCAAGGTTCCATGGGACGTTCAACTGTAGTCTCATGAATGGGCACTCAAGCCTGGAAGTTGTCATTGTATATTCTCATGCTAGTTGGAAGGCGGTAGAGGAAGGAGGAGGATACTAGACGAGATCTATCATTAGTGAATTTCTCATATAAATAGAGACACCTATCAAAAAGATACATTGAAGGCTTCAGGATCGAGGTCTCATTAGCAGAAGAAGGCCTTAGCTAATCCATGTTGTCGCTTGACGAATGCTAGCAACGGAGTACTCTTTGGTAGGTGTAGCTCCCGTTGACATTCACAGGAGGAATAACCTTTTATTATTAGCTTTTTCATAGCAGTGAAGGGATTTCTTGAATCCCGAATGATAAATGGTGTTAACAAGCTTCCACTCTACTTAGGACGAACCAATCATAAAAATAGTAAAGAAGGATGATTTTCCAAATATTAATTCAATTTTTGACATTCATTATGAATCTTCAAGTCTTTTATATCTCGTACTTGTGTTCTTAACTTAATTTTGCAGCATCACATGCACACTAAGATATACATACTAAGTAAGAATAGTTGCACATAATATGTGTTTCAAGTCTCCCTCAAATATAGTCCATTACGAAAATTACAAAAGACAAGACTAATATGTGTTGGAAATTGATTTAAAACACGAGAAATGTTGGTCAAGAATCGAAAATCAAGCATTAGAAGTGTGACTTCATATCAACCTCGACCAAAACGTAACCCGTTTATTTATTCTTTTCCACTTCGAAATGGGGGGCTCGGGGGGTAACGTCTCCGAAAGAGAATTTTGATTTTCGTATATAACTAGTATTTCAAAACTAATTTCGAATGAATGAGAAATTGTGGTCCAAAAAATGTGGATAATCAGATAACACTGTCGCTCGAGTGACGCTCGAGCGAACAGCTAGCGACGAGCTCACTGAAATTGTCGCTTGAGCAACGTAGCGAGCGGACAACATACGAAAATCTGGAAATGCGCGACTGTTACGTTTTGGCTCGCACTACTTCGTCCACAACCCTTCAACATCTATAAATAGGACCCTATGGACATCTCAATCTTCACACTAATGATATGCAATCATATAGCATTCATTTTCTCTCATTTCTCAACCAAATTCTTGCATTCTTGTTGCATAAATTCTAATTTTCTTCACTTTACATACCGAAGTTCGTAAACCAAGTTCTGGTTTCTCGTTTCTTATGTGTTGTAGTGCTACTCACACAAGAAGATAGTCGTTGTATCTTGGAAGTTGATTGCCATAAACCGTAGGTACCGTTGCGGGGCAAATTCGACTTAAGGATAAAATGTTCAACACTTGCATCGACTTTGATATTATTGTTGCTATACTGCACATTTTTTGAGAATTTATTTAGAGTCCATTTCCTATCGTTACTCTGCCAAAATTTCTACAGAATTTGGTAGTAATTTTGAAAACCTTCCAGGCGTTGTTTGTCACTCCATAAGCGAAAATTTTGCAACAATATGTGCACAAAAGGAGAGATTTTAAACTTCCACTAATATGAAATAAATGTTAATTTCCTAAGGGATAGGAAAGTCGAACAATATTTGCAGAATTTATTCAAATTAGATTCTTATTCTATGTGAGATAATATTGAGTCAACTTTTAGAAATGGTTCGACTCACCTCAGCAAGGTACAATAATTGCATCTCAGAGCACCTTTAAGAAACGCTTTAAAAATGAGATATTCTTTATTGTTAAGAATCAAAGCACAAAATAAACTTCAAACTACTCTTTATTTTAGTTTTTTTTAAATAAAGAGTGAATTTGACTCTCCATATTATTTGTATTTTATCGTGATAACATTTAATATAACTGTAAGTTTTAATGATTAACTACTTAGATTGATCCGCTATTTGACAAAAACTTTTCAAGATTATAAGTTGTCGAGTCCATGAAATGTGTGATTAAAATTTAAATAAGAGTTGCGGGGTTCAATTAAACGTAGTTAAAAATTAAATTTGACTAGCTTAAAATCTAAAAACAAAAGCATTATCAAAGAGTTGAATATTTTAATTAGTGACATCTAAAAATATATTCATTGCTTAAAAAATGAAGAAAAATAATAAATGATTGCTAGAAAAAATAAAAAAATTAAGAGCAAAACATAAAGAGTTTGGCGGAATGTATAAAAAAGTTACTCTTTAAATTAAATATGTTCTCTATTATGGCCAAAATTTCGGGAACAACACTATAGGTACATAAAATACATTTGGAAGGTTTACATTGGAAGAACAAAAAATAAAAAAAAAAGGCTAATAGGGTGCTACCACGTCAGCACCCTGTTCAAATTTTGTCAAAGAAGCTTGTACCTGTTGGTTTATTGAAATTTCGGATATGATCTTACATTGTGTTTATTGGATTCCATTCCCATTTTTTTTTTTTAAATGGAAAAAAAATGTCCTTTTCATTGCTGAAGACTAACTAGCTTCATCCATTGAAGTGAAAGAAACCAACACCGCCCATTGATTAGTGATACTATTCAAAGTCACGCCATTTTGATCTATGTACCAGAGTATCAGATATGATTGATACATTATTGGGAGTTTGTTTTTGAAGGCTAGGTCGAGAAAATACAACTTTTCCACGGGTGAATATAAAGATGATTTTCAATTGAAAAGTCGAGAGTAAGGTGATCTGTCAACTTTTAATCTTTTGTTGATTCAGTCGATAATGTAAAAAATAAACGACACAAGCCCGTGTGTTACATACACAGAGTATGGACAAAAATAAAGAAAATTCAAATATTTATCTAAAATTAGGTTGTTGAAAAAATTAGGTCAATATATAGGTTGGGCATTGGAACTAACAACTATGAATATCAACTCTTTATAGGTCGGCATCATAATTCTAATATCGTACCATACATCTTAATTAATACAAGAATTTTCTTTCAATTGTATATAATTTTATGAACACTCTATACGAACCTACTGTTTTTTCCTCTTGATATTACTCTTACTTTTCTCTCATTTCCATATGGTATTGTTTGCGTAACTTATAGTTTATCATAGTGACAAACTTAAGTACAATTGTTTTACCCTTTTTGATGATGAAGGTACGCAAGATTATTAATTTTATTAAGGTTTGCTAAAAACGAGGATCTTATTTGTTATATGAGCCTTGCATTGGGCCTCTCATATTCGTACACTTGAATTTTGTGTACATAACCATTGGATGCACATAAAATCACTCAAGATCATGCTTTATATATATAACTTCACCAATTATTGATCATCTATTATGGAATAAATAGAATACGAGAGCTTCTTTTTTATAGTTAAAATTCGAGTGAATATTATTTAAAGCAAACTTCATAATATATGTTATTATTCAAATGTATGGAGATATGTGGTGAGAACACAAACAATTTTGATGAAACTATCATTAAATTGTGTGAACTTAAGTCGCTATCAGCAATCACCTTTTAAGTTAAAAATATCATATCATATGTTAACTCAGACCAGGATCAACGGGCATGATGATACGAAGCCTTATATTTGATCTCGAACAAAAACAATGAGCGTACGAAGGTAAAATTGCAAATCAAGTAAATATATTCTTATTTATTTTTACCAGCTATTTCACGTCAAAACAAATCGTTATAGAAGCACACATCAACAAGAATGTAAAGCCTGATAAACATGATTTCACAATCAATTATCAAAGAACACGTGATATGGTGAATAAAATGCAAAAGTAACGTATTTAGTTAAAGCTCACCAATCAATTGCTGTCAAGTATTATTAAACAGAAATAACTTAATTACCTTCATGGCCTCATTCAGAAATTTATAAATAGGTATAGTTGATAGCAAAGAAGGATATGAAAAATTGAATACTCTTCTTTCAAATGGTCATTTCACTCTTATCTCTAGTTTGAGCAAGAATTAATTAGGAGGAAAAACTCTGGTTAGCTAAAGGAAATTTTCTAATTTCAATTTGGAGGTCAATAGTGCGTCCACTATCAAGAAATGTAGGATCAGTGACGGAAATTTTTGTCAATGTTATAATCTTCGTTGACAATACCTTTTACCAATGAATAAAATCTGTCGGAAAGTTTTAAATTAATATATTTTTTCTTTTTACAAATGAAAATTAACAATAGATACTTTTGTAGATAATTCAACCATTGATTTTGTTGATAATTTTTTTATTTGTTTGAGCCACATTTTCAGCGAAAAATACATTTTGGAATGGTGATTTGATGAAGAATGTGTGGTCAAACAATAAAGAGAGGTTTTGAGTTTACGTGTAATATTATTTTATTGAAAAATGTGTTGTTAAAAATAAGACAGAAAAATGAATTTTGAAAATAATAAGAAACCAACGAAGGCTTAAAAGTAATAAAAAATAATGATTGCTAGTTCGTTCCTAATACGTCGGCAATAAAGACGAAATTCATCAGCCAGTAATTTTCCTTCGCTATTAACTCACATTCTAGTAGCGCGTCAAGAGTGATTTAATCATGAACACGTAATTTTGCGTAGTTGTTACCTAACATTCTAGTAGTGTGTAAAAAGTATGATCCATCAGAACTCGAAAAAACTAATAAATCGGATTGGCACCCACCATAAATCCTAGAAACCCGCTAAGCAACACGACATGAATTTTGCAAAATCTCAAAGTCTATGCGGTGCCCACTATCAACTTTGAAAATAAAACAGTTTTAAAAACACAAGTTATTATTAGTCAAAAAGATAAAATTTTCTATAGATACATTTCGAGCATTCCTTCAAAGCAAGCATGTTTCTAATTCAAATTCTGCCAAACTCTTTTCAAAACTTACTAACTTGATGGTAGGGTCGAATCGATCTACATATTTACCATTTCGAAAGTGGTCGAGTTCACTAACCAGTCCATTACTTTACACTTTTGATCATTTTCAATTGAAAATCCTTGACTAATGATTTCATATTTTCTTAAATTTCGTACTTCGATGCTACCTAATTTTTGCCTACCTTATTTATTGAATTAGATTATTTTTTTCGACTTTTACTTTATTCATTTGGTTTCTTTTATAGACACTACGTGTAACTTACTGCTCTTTTTAACATCATGCATTAGATTAATACTTGAACAACACCCACATAAGTTTATACTTCCAAGCACAATTTTTATAATTACATAAATATAATTAATTATTTATTGATAAGAACTAGAAATAATTAGAAAGTAATTTAGCTCTTGTTTCATAAAAAAAAAAATTCTTCAGATTTTAAGCTGGTCAAACTTCATTTTTAACCACGCATTTCATGAAATTTCCACAAATTTCCACTTTTTAACTACACATTTTAATGATGTTGGCCTCCGAAATCCGACCTAAATCAAAACATGCATATAATGGGTACCTAGCCTGTGCAAAATTTAGATCAGATCACCAAGGTCAGCTCCAACCCATGATCGTCGTAATTCCAAGAGACGTAATGATTACAAATTTCTTACCACATTGTTAAACCACCCAGTCCTCCAATCAATAAGCAACACCTGAAAGGAATGACGTCAGCACTTCCCCATTCCACCAATCATCTGCCATAATTTCTTATCCATAATCAGCTCATCATTCCCTGGTAAGGGTCGACATCATGATGATCTGGTTAGAGCCGAACTCATCAACCAATCGAGGATAAGATCATTGGTACACCTTCCAAGCTCGACACTATAACTGATTTGATTGACAAGATATGAATCTAACAATAAGAAGCCATTTTACCCTATAAATAGAGAAAAAAGCTCTCCTCCAAAGGGAAAAGCCATACTAACTTCACGACTTCGATATAAACACTATCATTGTCATTTCTCCTCTTGGTAGAGTGATTAAATGCATGTATTTGAAGGTCATTGTCAATTAAAAATGCTTTTCTACTTTAAAGTTGGCTAAAAAACTATCCATACAATTGTCGACTTCAACAGTTTGGTGCTAGAAGGAGAGCCCAGCTTTGTGCTAGATAGCCACATTTTTTAGCAAAATCTCCACAAAATCAACCTAAAATAAAATATCATTATGAATTGTAGCTCGACTTCCGGAAACCAATCCAGCACTCACCTTAACGAAGCTAATGTTCCATCAAATTTTCTACGAGGACAAAACCAAATCAAGGTCGGCAACCGGAAACTAATTTCCATGAAAGAAGCTATTCAACGACTGACGATTGCCATCAAAAATTTGGAACGAAACCAGACCTCTGTCTAATGCCCACACAAAATCGAAGTTGATTCCCCAGCACGAGAAAGGGTTGTCCGACCTCCCACTAGGAAGACACTCCATTTCTCCAAGGAGGAATCATCCAAAAGTCGAACTGAGGAGGTCAAAAGCCCTCTAATGGAGCAAGTCGCTAGAAGAATTGAAAGTGTTTTTGACATATTAGGTTCACAGTGTTCTTCAACACCCCAAGGTGAACGCATTCAGCCCACTGCAAAATGCTTCACAGAGTGAGTGCAACTTGAAATGAGTGTTTTAAAGAAGAATATTGCCAATCTAGAAGCTAAAAATAAAAGAACTGTCAATGAATACCTTACTAAACGCCATTTCCCCTTCACTGAAGATATTCTTGCTGAATCCCTACCTGAAAAATTGAATATGCAACAACTCAATGGATATGAAGAGAAAGGAGATCCCCTTAGTCAACTAGATAAGTGCACTTCGTGGATGGAGCTATAGTGAACAAGTGATGCCATCATGTGCCGAGCCATTTCATTAACACTGGTTGATAAAGCTCAAAAGTGGTTTAGAAGGTTACAACAAAGTTCCATAAAAAATTAGAATGACCTTGCCACAATGTTTCTAGCTCAATTCTGGGCTCCAAATCTAGAACAACCCCCAAATAGCATTCAGTGAGCATCAAACAAGAAAAAAAGTGAACCACTCAAAATCTACCTCAATAGGTTTGATGAGCAATCCATGGAAGTGGAGAAAATCTCTGATGATGCAACTCTCATGACAGTCCTCTCTAGGCTAATACCTAAAACCAGGTTTTGGTCGTCTACACGAAGATGGACCTAGGATGTATCATTAATTCCTTAACCGAGCCGAGAAACATATAAGTTCACATGAGGCAACCTCAGATCAAGATGATGTTAAGGCAGAACCCCGCAATTCAAGCTATTCCAAGGAGAAAAAATCAGAAAGAGGGTCAGTACACAAAAAAAGGAAAGACGGGAGGGACAATGACCGACCTAAGCCTTACCCAGAAAGATTCTATGAATACCACCCATTGAATACTTCTTTAGAGGAAATATTTATACAAACAAGAGATAAGGATGTCTTCCACAGAACTCCAATCCACAAGAAGAGCTTAATTAGGAAAAATCAGAACAAATATTGCCGATATCATGGGTCGACAGGCCACAACACAGATGATTGGAGGGATTTGAAAGAAAAATTATAGTCCTTAATCAGGCAGGAAATTTTCAGGAGTTTGTGATTAAGCCACGGATGAACAAATCAAACTCACCCCAAACAACACCACCTCCAAGTAACAGACTTGCAAAAACCACAACAAACTCATCCAGACCTAAATTTTTCTCACCGAACTGAAATTAAGATGATGATAGGTGACAATCAATGCACTAAAGGATCTAGTAGGAAAAGGTATAGACAAGCTCAGAATGTAGGGGTATGGCAGAATTACGAGGTGGGCCAACCTAAGTCCAGTCCGGACCTAGAATGGTTTGGATTTTCAGAGGATGATTCTCAGGGAGTTCTACAAAACCAAAGTGACACTTTGGTTATAACCATGCTTGTTGCAGAAATATGAGTTTTTCGGACTCTTGTAGACAACGTAAGTTCAATCAATGTACTGTATTCCCAAACTCTCAGGCAAATGGGTATCCCTGTATGATATCTTCAACCATATTCCAAAAGTTTACAAGGGTTCTCTGGAGATCCTATTGAAGCTCGAGGTCAGATATCATTGATCGTTGAGCTCGGCGAAGTCCCTTGTTAAAAATGATTCATAGCAGACTTTGTAGTCATTGATCCGCCTTCTAGTTATGACGCAATATTGGGCAGACCCATATTGCACAGATTAAAGGCAACCACTTCAATATACCACTACTACGTGAAGTTGTTCACTCCTAGTAGGGTAGGAGTAGTACGAGAAAATCAAGCTAAAGCTAGGCAATAAAATATTGATCTGCCTAGACCTCAAGTTCATATGTTAAGGGAGGAGCAGAGCACACAGGCCAGGGAAGCAAGGTTGAAAAGACCAATCACACTCAGGTCGGTATCTCTCAAAAGCACAGCAAGGGACGAGCGGATGATCATATAACGTTCAATGACGAGGAAGTAGATTCATGCCCATACCCTAGGGTCTTGGTGATCTCACAACCCATAGCCGGAGTCAACATCCCTAAAGTCATAGTCGACACCAAAATTGCCCTCAACATACTCTATGTCAATACGCTAAATTAGATGAGGATCTCGATACATTTTCTACATCCATATTCAAATGTTATCCTAGGATTAAATGGGGTTCTCGTTAAGGCCAAATGGCTAATCAAGCTAACTGTTGATGTTGGAAACGCACCACAACAAACTAAAGAGAATGCAAAATTCGTTATGTTTGATTCCACCTCACCCTATGATACTATCATAGGATAGCCCTTCTTGTTAGACCTTAGAGCAACTGTATCTATGTACCATTACTCACTTAAAATTTCCACGTCCCACGATGTTGGGAAGATCAAATGAAGTAGGAAAGTAGTTGAGAAATGTCAAATTAAGGTCTATCCAGCAAGAAATAATCTACATTTCTCCATGGAGTACTCATGGTATATACCACCGATCAAAAGCTGACCCATTATACCCATGATTGAAAATCAAATGTGGGGAGCCATAGAAGAACTGGATAAAATACCAGTTAGGAAAGTCGACCCCCGAAGAGAACTTGATGTTTTCGCTTGGAGTCACGAAAAATGGAGGTGATCGACCACAAAATTGCTTGCCACAGATTAATTGTCGATCCTTCGGTTCGATCGGTCGAAGCAACAACGACGTCGCGCTCTAAATCTAAAAAGGCATGAGGCCCTCTACAAAGAATTACGAAAATTGGCACATAACGAATTCATCTGCAAAACCAAATACCTTAAATGGATAGCAATTCATGTGATTGTGAAAAAAAGTGATGGGGATTGGAGGGTTTGCATAGATTTCATCGACTTTAACCATGCATGTCCAAAAGATAGCTTCCCGCTATTTAGGATATATCAGATGGTCGATCCCATGGTAGGACATGAATTGTTCAGCTTTATGGATGCCTACTCTGGATATAATCAGATCCCTATGTACAAGTTGAAACAAGAACACACATCATTCTTCACTAATTCAAGACTCTATTATTATAAAATGATGACTTTAGGCCTAAAAAAGTCGGGCCCATATATCAACACTTTGTAAATTCTATGTTTGTCGAGTTGATTGGAAAAACCATGGAGGTATACGTAGACGATATGCAGGTTAAAATTGCGGGGGCCAAAGATCACAATCAACACCTTGCCGAAATGTTCACCATTTTGAGAAAGTACAAGATGAAACTAAACCCATACGAATGCACTTTTGGTGTGGACTCCGGTAAATTCGTTGGGTATTTGGTAAACTAATGAGGGATCAAAGCCGATTCGAAGAAGGTACGGGAAATTATTAAAATGAAGGCACCCGAGCTGCCGAAAAGGATTCAAAGCCTCACAAGAAGAATAGCTGCTCTCAATTGTTTTGTATCAAATCAGCGGATCGTTGTAAACCACTCTTAGATATTCTTCAAGTATGAAAGAAATTCGAATGGAATCCTGAGTGCCAAACTGCCTTTGAAGAACTAAAGAAACAATTGGCTCAACCGACAGTCTTGTAAAAGCCCAAAGCGGGTGAAACTTTAAAGCTGTATCTTGTCGTGTCTTAACATGCCATCAGTGCATTCTTAGCTAGGGAGGAAGAAGGGGTTCAACATCTTGTTTATTATGTTAGCAAAGCTTTTCATAAAGCAGAACTATGCTATTTTCCTTTTAAAAAAAGTAGCTTACGCAGCTATCATGGCAGCAAGAAAGTTAAGGCCATATTTTTTGGAATACCCTATCGAAATTCTAACGAATTATCCTCTAACGAAAATCCTGCAGAAACCAGACATTGTGGAAAGGATGGTCAAATGGGCTGTCGAGCTCAGTCAATTTGACATAAAGTATAACCTCGTACCTCCGTCAAGGGACAAGCCCTAACTGATTTCGTTGCAAAATTCAGTGTCGAACCACAAGAAAATCGCTCACATGATATTTCTTGGGAGCTCTTTATAGATGGCTCTTCCACTGAAGCACGATCAAGAACAGAGATAGTCCTGATTAGCCTTGATTGACACCTATTTTTCTAGGCCCTCTCATTTGACTTCAAGGCCTCAAATAATGAGCTGAATACGAGGCATTGATCGTCAGAGTAAGGATGGCTAAAGATTTAAAAATTCCTAGATTGGTGCTTCATAGTGACTAACAACTCGTGGTCAACCAAATCAATGAAACTTACCAGTCAAAGAAAGAAAGGATGAGCAAATATCTTCATGTTGTCAAAAAAGAATTTGAAAATTTCCAAACTATACATGTCGTATAAATTCCTCGAGCACAAAACAGCCACACCGACGCCTTAGCTCATTTAGCTTCAAGTGAAAGAATAGACAAGGTATACAACATTCCAGTAGGGTGAGTCTTGTATCCCACAATTGAGAAAGAAGAAATTATTTCAATTTTGGTAGATCGAAGCCTACCTGGATGGACGAGATAATTTCATACTTATAGATAAGTATGCGCCTTAAGGATCATACTCAAGTAAGAAGGCTCCGAATGAGATCAGCTAGGTACACTCTACTCGACGATATCCTACACAAGCGGGGATATTCGATCCCTTTATTAAGATGCCTGAACGAAATAAGAGGCACTCTACACATTGCAAGAAATACGCGAAGGGATTTGTGAAAATCACTCTAGTGGACAATCTTTGGCCCATAAAATCATGCGCCAAGTATACTTCTTGCCCACAATGAAATGAAACGCTTTAGAGTTCGAAAAAAGTATGACAAATGTCAATATCTCACCCCAATTATCAAAGCCCCACTAGAAATGCTCAATTTTGTGATTACCTCTTGGTCTTTCTTCAAATTAAGGGTAGACCTAATTGGTTACCTGCCCAAAGGGAAGGGCGGAACCAAGTTTGCCATTGTTGCAGTAGATTACTTCACCAAATGGGCCAAA
Source organism: Fraxinus cuspidata (assembly GCA_903798385.1). Taxonomy (NCBI): domain Eukaryota; kingdom Viridiplantae; phylum Streptophyta; class Magnoliopsida; order Lamiales; family Oleaceae; genus Fraxinus; species Fraxinus cuspidata. Next base: position 13,925 of record CAIGRP010133060.1, read on the forward strand.
GTCGAGCCCCTACCAAGATTACCAAGCAAAAAACCACAGACTTTATATGGAAATCTATTGTATATAGGTTTGGGATACCCCGTTTCATCGTGACCAACAACGAGAAACAATTTGACAATAGACGTCTCTTAAACTTTTGCGAAGAACTTGGCATTAGAAATCACTTCTCCATGTCAAACCACCCCCAAGCCAATAGTCAAGTTGAGATAATTAATAAGATCATCAAACATACATTGAAGGTGAAACTTAATGCTCTTAAAGAGGGATGGGTTGATGAACTTCCTAGTGTGTTAAGGTCATACCGCACCACTTTTAGGACCAACACCAGAGAAACCCCATTTTTTCTAGCTTTTGGGTAGAGGCAGTAATTCCATTGGAGATAATGATCTCTTTTTTTTGAACTAAAACGTATGATGAAGCTGAGAATAAAAAATCCCTTTGAGGTAAATTAGACTTGATCGACGAAAAGAGAAATGAATCTGAACTCAGAAATGCTATATACAAACAACGCATTGTAATGTACTGCAACCAAAAGGTCAGAAAATTGGAGTTTGGGGTCGACTCCCTTGTGCTAAGAAAGAGCTTCATCGCCACCAGAGAATCCAATTCTGGATCTCTAGGGCCTAACTAGGTAGGACATCTATAGAGTGATTAGAGTGCTACTCAATGGAGCCTATGAGCTAGAAGACATAGAAGGAAAACCTCTGCCACACCCTTGGATTGTCGAGTATCTTAAGAAGTATTATCACTAAAATCAACATAAAATTTGTGACACATTCCCATTATAAGAAAGCATGTTCAATATTACATTTTAAGTACTCATCAAAATCACACAAGCCTTGCTCATAAGCAAGCCGATATGGGGTTGCATGTGCTTCAACATTTAGATAAATTTCCTCTTAAAGAAATCATGAAATTTTTGCTCATTAGCAAGCTAGCATAAGGTTGCATGTGCTGTAACACTTAGATAAATTTCCTCTTAAGGAAATCACAAAACCTTGCTCATAAGCAAGCCGAACTGATGTTGCATGTACTGCAATACTCAGATAGATTTTCTCTTAAAGAAATTCTATAATTCCTAATTATTAGCAAGCTCGAGTTCTCTCCTCTTCAGGTCTCTTTTTCTCAATAGAGGCCCTCGACAAGCATTCTTCCCCCAAATTTTTAGTGCCTTGTTGTCATCCAGGAGGCTTAATGTCGAGGCTGACTTCGCCTCAGATATATCCCCATCTTTTGAAGTGATCTTCATACTCTCTATCTCTTTTTGAGAAAACACCACCCTCTCAGCCCCCATATTTTTGAAAATACCTATGGCTTGATTCCTAACTTCTAGTATTTTGTCCAGTTTGACCTTTACCTGAATGAAGAAAGTAATCTGAGTTATAAAATTAAAACAAAAGTAAAAGTTTCTAAATACACGAGCTCGAGTACGTACCTTATCCGCCATAGATATCATATATATAATAGATATGTGGCTGTGGAGCTACGCAAAAATCATGGCCTTACCCACTGGCATCTCAAAAAGGAATTTCTACTTCCTCTCATTCCACCTCCTAATAAGGAGGTTAGCAGTGTCCCGGAGGTGAGAAGAAAATGCAGTTTCCTTGATGGATATGTAGCCCTAAGAAAGTCCAGGAATATCTTAGGTTCGCGACCCACCAAGTTCTTAATGTTAGGCCTTTCCAAGTCGAGGCACCGCTCTTGTGACCTCAATGAACAAGCCACAACAGTGGTGAGAAAGGAAGAAGAAGTAGAGATCGGCCTCTATAGAGGTATAACAGGGAATGACTGCTCTAGAGATAAGGCCACAGGAGTTGACCTTGCTAGTGGCTTCTCAGAATGGCCATGCTTCAATGGTTGAGTTCCCTGCTTAACCCTGACCTCCTCAGGTCGACTCACCACCTCAACAGGAACCTCTCGCTTCTTTCCCTTATTAACAGCAGTCGTCGCTTTCATTGCCTTATACCCCCAACATGTCTATGTCCCGATCTAAAAAAATAGAGTTAGTATTCCCACCTAAAAGATAATTTGGTCCCTACGGCGTTGAGGTCGGAGGTAGAGATTGGAATATCCCCACCTAAAAGAGATTGGAATTGGAGATAACGAATTTGCAGGACCTCTGCTTCTTTGGAAGAGTCCTGATAACGTCAACTCTCTCCTTGACAGTCGAAGTCAAAGTAGCCTTCTTGTAATCTGCAAGCAAAATAAATAGTTAAGGATACGCTTACAATTAAGTTCGAAAAAATAAGAGGAAAATATTCACTTATATAGTGGTCGATAATGGATAGGAACTACGTCCTCCCCTCCCCATTTACTTCAACGGGGTGAAACTGTCAATTCCCCAATACATAAAAGAACTCACTCCATTTTTTAATGAGGGTGGAGTGTCTAACACTAGTGGACTCCCAGTTCTAGTCTAATACTGGCATACCACCAGCCAGTTGATGGTCCAAGAATGACTAACCAAGAGGGGTGTGGATTAGTTTTTAATTTTTTCGAAGAATTAGTCTAATTTCAAAAAAGTAAAGAATAAATAGATCAATTCAAATATTAAGCACAAATATGAAAGTGATAAGTAAGAGGAAGAGAGGATGCAAACAATGTAATTGTGGAGGTTCGATCCAAAGCAATTATCTGCGTCTTCCATTACCAAGCTCTTCGGCACAAGCAATGACTTTTCACCATGTTGATTAACTTATGGTACAATCCAATTCTTTACAACACTTTTGAAGACTTAAAAACAAGGAGCACTGATCCTTATACAATATTAAATTTTATGGGACCTCAAAAACCACTATTGAACTTTAATGGCGCCTCAATATGACCCACACTTTATCAAGGTGATTTTACAATGGAATTCCTTTTTTGATAAATAATACAAACAAGTTAAGGTACATAGCTCGTGCAAAATTCAGATCGGACCACTAAGGTCAACTAGGACCCATGATCGCCGTAATTTTATGAGAAATAATGATTACATATTCCTTACCACATTGTTAAAGTACCTCACCCTTCAATCAATAAGCAACACCTGGAAGGAATGACGTCAGCACCTCTCTACTCCACCAATCCTATGCCATAACTACTTATCTATAATTAGGGGTGGGCATGAATTTAGAACCCGAAATTTTGGGTATTTAGTAAATGGAACCATTGGGTTTAAATTTAATTATGGAATCGTTCGATTTCGGTTCATTCGATTTAGTTCGGTTCAGTTTCGGGATTCCTACAATAATTAATTTTTTTATATTACAACAACGCTGCAATAATTCGATATGACATACACAATCTTAACTTTTACAAAATAACGTAGTCCAATTTCGTAATATCTTTTGCACATTTCTTTGTTGAGTTATTTATAGATTTGACCGTTAAAATTACAGGAAATGAAGATCGCTACTTCACAATAATAGAATGATAGAAATGACACTATGGTAAAATAAGAGATTCGGGTAAAACTTAGGTCAATTTGATTAAGTTGGGCTGGCTGAAAATTATAAATAGTAAAATCATATTTTGGGTTTGGACTAAATTAATTAGTTTATAAATTTATTTTTAAAAATAAAATAACTTGACTTATCTAAGCTAAAAAACAATTAGGGAGATTCGATTCTTATTTAAATTAGTTAGCAATTTATTTAAAAACATAAAATAATTTGACTTATTTAAGATAAAAAAAATTAGGAAGATTCGGTTCTTCAATTCTTGGTCTAGAACCGAAAATCGAACGAAATCCGTTGGTTCTCGATTCAGATACTCGTTTGGGTATTTAACTTACGAAGAATCGATCGGTTCGATTCAATTTGGTTAGGGTCCAGTTCGATCTGATTCAGTTCGAGAGATTTGTACAACCCTATCAATAATCAACTCATCATTCTCTGGTAACACAAAGGATGGACATCATGATTATCTGGTAAGAGTCGATCAATAAATCAAGGATAAGATCATTGGCGGTGTTCAAGCTTGGCATTATAGCTGATTTTATTGATAAGACAATAGTCTAACAATAAGAAGCCTTTCTTCCCTATAAATAGAGAAAAACAGTCCCCTCCAAAGGGGAAAGCCCCTACTAACATCACCACTTCGATATAAACACTAACATTTTCACTTCTCTTCTTGGTAGTCATTAAACGCTTGTATTTGAAGGCTATTGTCAATTGAAAACACTTTTCTACTTTAAAGTTGACCCTTACAATTTTCAACGTCAACAAATGAGATTTACCAACTTATAAATTCAAAAAGCTTTGCCATTCGCGAGTTAATGTAAAAAATTATTTTCTAAATAAGAAAGGGGTTGTTCTCTTCGTATTTCAGTTTTAAGTTTTGAATTCGTTTTCTGTTTTGTGTTTTGAGTGTCTGTTTTGAAATTACTGAAAATGCGTTCTGTTTGTTATTCTGAAAAACTGTTTCTGAAAACATAAGAATGGAAAACGCGTTTACTTTGACATTGTGAGAAAAAAATTTATAATAGTTTATTCAAGAAATCTGATTATTCAATAAATGTCAATATTTTCATGTTAATATAGTATTAAATAACATATAAATTTTGAAGTTGGTGATTCTCAATTTTTTTTTTTGTATATATAAAAAACACAACATAAATTAAATTTGGTAGTTCAATCGATACGTTTAGAAGTTTATATGTCATGACAAAACAAGCAGATACTGAACAAAATATAAAATAAATTCATGGAGTCATGTACGAAGTCTTGAGTAGTCATTCCACATGAGTGTAGCAATTTGATCCTTGATTTGTCCCATTTGAGCTGTTTGACTAGCATCAAAAGGTATGACTTCTTGATCCAATCATACAATTTTCTCGTAATTGTCCACATCAAGTGATTTATCTTGGATATCTCATTCATCGTATCCACTATGAGCTACTAGCTCCAACCCTCGATAAAATTTATATGCATAGGAAACTGTAAACACAATTACTCAATGCATGACCAAAATACGCAGTATTAACTGGCACGAACTTGACGATATACTCAATGCAACAAATGCTATGATGAAAGCCATCCAAATCCCAACTTCATTTAACTGTAAACATATGAACATTACAAGAGGAGCCAAAGCACAATATTGAGTTCTACTTCCCGATATCATTTATCATCTACTATTGCACTAAACACTAAACAAAGATAAAATCCATCGAGACATTCTTGAATACATTGGACAATTGGTTCCTATACAATATCACAATTTTGAGTAGGAAAATGAGCAATAGTAACATGTCTGAAATAGAAGCCTTAGAACTTACGAAAAAAGGGAAGGAAACAGCAATGGCTCAATTTAATTGACCACTAGATGCTTCAATCACAATAGCAACAACTATGAAGCTAGAACCCTCTCAATGATAGCCACATAGAACTCCTTGGGCATAGTACCAATTATAGATTCGTATTTTTCACCATTCTTGAACAGCAAGACCACTGGCACAGCCTTAACATCACAACTCTCAGCAACTTTCAAGTCATTGTCTGCATCTAGGACAAAGCATTTTAAACTTGGGGCTGCATCAGGTAAAATGTTACATTTATTTAGTGAATTACAATTTAATCATTTGGCGAACGAAATAAAAAGTTGACAGTGTCTATACAAATGATACAACAAAGATGTGATGCAAATCCATAACAACCATATGCATCCAGCTCCAGATGCAACATGTCATCCTAGTTCGAGTTCACTCAACAATTTGGTGGGCTAAATCAACATCTAACTCTTTTAAAAGATAATAAAACATCATAATTTAGGTCTTAAACAAAGAAGAAATTTTATATTAATGTTATATAAAATTGATTAATTAAAGAAATGTAATTAGATCTTCCAGTTTCAAGAGCTGCAGTAAGAAAATTTAGAGCCAAATGCACACGGAAAAGGGCATGTTTTGGTGGTACAATGGTAATCATCCATTACATCGAAGATTTCGAAAAGAAGATGCATTGTTGGTTAGGGGCAAAAATCAAAATTTCAGCTCTATGCTGTAGCCATAAAGGAGAAGAATCTGAAAATGACAGATACTTGAAAATGAAATTTATAAATTGAGGTATATGGCACATCTACTCTTCTTAGATTTTAACGTAAATATTCAATCTAAAAAATTTAATGTGAATTATTTATATACAAAAGATGTTTATACATTCCAACTAACACTTGGAAGTATGTCTTGGAGCATTCCAAATGTAAACAGTATGTTGGAGCATTCCAACTTACACTTGCTTGTGATATTTATACATTGCAACTAGAACTGATATCTTCTTATTTCAGAACAAAACAATTTGGGCAAGCTTTCAAGTTTTTACTTTGCCTATGTACTGCTGTCAACTTAAATTTTTGGCCTCCAGTTGGAATAGCCAGTGGTGTTTTAGAGGGAGAAGCATTTGACTTCCTTGCATAAAAATTTGCACTTTTCAGGCAGTGCAAGTCAATGAAAGGAAGAGGGATGAACTTTATCACTATGTTTATGTATCGCGTATATGATATTAAGTCTTGGCACATATTCAGAAACAAAAAGAGAAACCTGAAGCAGAGAAACTATTTGTTCATCCAACCATCAAAGCAATGAACAATATAAT
>CAIGRP010133061.1:0-15549 GCA_903798385.1 Fraxinus cuspidata
TTGCCCTATCAAACAGGGCCTTACTTCCACTTTCTATAAAATTTATTATATAATAATAAGCAATGAATTCATACACTTTATGTATATGCAAAAACACGGTAGATGCAAGAAAGAATTAAGTGAACGTGATTTCTTTTAGTTTTGCCTTCCAATTTTTAGAAATCCAACAAGGTGGGATAACGAGGTGCAGTTGTTTCATCCCCGTTTAAATTGTTTATTTTCATGTTGTTGAATTATTATGCTTATGAAAGTTTAAAGATATGATATGATATGCATGTTATGACCATCCGGTACCAAAGATATGATATTTATTAAACTCTTACCGATTTCTAAACATATGATGACTGTATGATATTTTTGACACATGTTTTAAATCTTTTATTTGGAATTGCACCATTATTTTTATGTCCTACTGAGCATTCACATGTACTCACCATTTTCCCTACTCCTCACAGGTTAGTACGGGTCGTGTCGGAGCGTGGTGGTTCGATGTTGTGGTTGTGCCTTTTTTCGCTGGACGAAAATCTAAAATTTAGTACGTAACCTTGTTTCTTTTTAGTTTAATTGCAACATACATTAATTCGAAATTTAATTCTCGTACGTTTATTTGTATATGGATGTTTAGATTGCACTTTTAATTGAAAGTTTGAAATTAATTGTTTAGTTGGCTGTTGAACACATTAAAATACTTATTGTTATAATTTTATACAATAAATTTTGATAACGATTCATATTTAGTTTTATACAAAATTTGGGTCGTTACATGTGCCCTATTGACATCTAATACACTAGCTTTGAAAGGACAATTATGGAAATTCAACCAATTGTGAGTCAGACTTTTACGATCGGAAGGGTCCACTTTCAGTCCAACGATCCAATTTTTCATTAAAAATTGGTGAGAATTTCCTCCAAACAAGTTCTAAGCCTTAATATTAGCAAAGAATTTTCTCAGCCGGTGGTGGGCGTAAAAACCGCCAAAAGAGAGGTGGTTGTTGGAGAGCCAGCCACCAACTTGAGGTAGAGCTCCGCCTAACCCCAAATAATGCCACGCGTGTTAATCTTAATAGTCTAATTTTAGCTTTAGGCACCTAGATATTGTTAAGTTTTTTAGAGGTGACACCTATCTTGAGATAAATATCCCAGTCGGCACTCTCAAATGAACATTATTGTTATCCACGTTTCTTGTGGGATTAAGTCGTCTCCGATTTAGCCCCGTTTGATGGCTATTATTACGACAAAATTGAGTTTTGACATCTGTTTGAGTTACATTAATATTTTCATTCTCATCTACTTATTTTCAACCACATATTTTTCAATAAAATAATAACCACACATTCTCCATCAATCTACCATTTCAAAATACATTCATCCAAAATAACGTGGCTCAAACACACCTATAAATAATGATTTTTTTGGAGAATGTTATTAAGTGTTTGATTAGCACCCATTAAATTATTTTATTTTATTGTTTGCTACATGATAATTTTCAACCACACATTCACACAATAAAATATTTTACATGTATACCAGAAACTTTTCATTATTTTCTAACCATACATTCTCATAAAAATCACTATTTAGATTTCTTTTTTCTACAATAGTGATTGTCAAATAAACTCTAAAAAGTAAGAAAATTTTATGGATTTATGTGCAAAATATTTTAGAGTGTAAATGTGTGATTAAAAATAAGTATGGAAATTAAAGAATTTTGAAATAATGATTGTCAAAAGAAACTTAACGAGGGACGACTCCCAATTTTTCTTACACGTTGATTTCTGAAATTATTTTTCCGAAGCCTAGTTATAAATCAATTGATTTGTATTGTGCCGTAGAATGGTAGCACTATTTCCCACTATTATAAATGAATCTCGAGACGAAGAGATGATGAGGGTGCTCAAGAAGTGGTTGGAACGTCTCTGTTTATCTGTTGATTTACGTCTCCAGCAAGCTTATGCCAAAAAAGGGAAAAAAAAAAAAAAGGCACATCATTCTTAATTTTGTCCATGATAGAATCGAAAAATTGCATCATCAATCATTTCTTAATTTTTTTTATTTTTTATTTTTAAATCGAGTTGATTTTCGACCTTTTATCTCACTCCCAACAACGGAAATCAGCTTATCTTCCTCGACTTATCAAAACTTTGCCATGGTGAGAAAGTGTTTTACTTCACTTTTTTTTTAATTTTTATTTTGCTTTTGTAGCGAGAAAAAAATATTAAGATTCATCAATTTTAAAATATATAAATTACTTAATAAATATTAACATAAGATTATTATATTTTTATCGAATAATCAAATTTCATGGAATAAAATGTGATAAAACAATTTTTCAAACCGAACGTGTTTTCTAAATTTATGTTTTGAGAAATAATTTTTCATAATCACAAATTAAACATATTTTTCGAAATGTTAAAACTGACACTCAAGCACACAAAAATAAAAATGTACTTGAAAGTGAAATACAAATCAAACGGGACCTAAATCTCTATTTTATCTCATTTTTCAAAATTCATTTTTTAAAACTTATTTTCAACCACATATTTTATGGGATTCAAAATTTTTATCAAATATTCAATTACACATTTCACCAAATCTAAATTTACTAAAAATCTGATTTTTATCCAAATCAAACATGGGCTAAATGTACAGGGATCGTGTTAATTTAACAAAAAACTAAATTGTCTCCATCATTAGGGTCTGATTGTGCAACAAAAATTAAGAGTAATGCTATTTAGTTCCACTAGATTTACAACTTCAGTTTAGATGACGTTAATGTGGCATTAAATAATAGGTTAAATTAAATAAGTAATTTAATATCATTTTTCATTTAACATATCATTTAGAGCTACCTATAATGAGGTTGTAACCCCAATGGGGCTACATAGCATTACTCAAAATTAAAGATCGAGACCAACTTTCTACTCTCATAATAAATTGTCGAGCAATGATACAAAATTCCATAAATCCAATGAACTTATCATTATACCAAACAAGCCCTACTATAAGGGTGGTTATATGATTATATCCCCCACCACATTTTTTTTCTTCATAAATACACAATATTTTAATTATATTAGTGGTCATCAACTTTTATTTGTTATCACATTCATATCCTGGACTTTTTTTTCGTCACATTCTTAGCCTCTGCCTGGCTTCATTTTAATTTTAATACATTTTTCTCATTCTTCTTTTCAGCTATGCATTTTTCAATAAAATAATATAACATGTAAATTCAAAATTTTTCTTCCTTTTTGAACCACGCATTCCTAAAAAAAAATCACTATTTTAAAATATATTTTGCTCTAAAAACTATTTTTAATGGAGCCCAAACATAGGCTTGTTTTTAAAATTCCACTAATCAGAAAATTATAAACCTTTTATGTAACTAATAAAATATAATCAAGTTATTGGCTTATTGGTACAAAAACTCCATACGTTTCATTTTTTTGCATTTTCATTCCTATTTCACGTTTTATTGTGGAAAACGTGATTCTTATCAATTTTTATTCAATTTCTCAATTAAAAAATATAAATGACAAATATACCCTCATATTTAAGTAAGACAAGAAAAATAAAAGAAAAATAAAGAATTAATTGCAACCATATTCCCAAACCCTTTTAAAAATTACCGAATAAATTCCAAATAAATTATTAAAAAATTGGCTATGCCTCTCTTCCTCCCCTCCTCCACCACCACCACCACCACTACTACCACTACCAACATGGAGCCGCTACCAATTCCTCTCAAATCCCCCTTGTTGCTGAGACCAAAATCATTGGAATCTCACCCCTCCACCAGCTCCAATACTCCCTCAATTAATCTCAACAAACAAGTACAAATTCAACTCAAAATCACCCACAATTAAACCAAGAATCGCACGGCTTTTTTTACCAATTCCGGCCATTCCGTCAATACCCATGGTCGTAGCCCATACTTATGGAGAAGCATAATAAAAAAAAAAGTACAATATGATGTTGACATGCCTTAGAATTCCCTCTTGTTGTGCGCAAAAAATGGCCAGTGTGCCTCTTTCAATTCATGGGTTTGAGGGTATTGATTCACATAATTTGCCAAATGTTAATCCTCATCAATATCAAACTTGGGTGTACGGTTCTTGGTGTATTTGGACTGATTTTGAGTCGAATTTGTGCCTATTTGTGTAATTGTTTGGTTGTGATGGATTGAGGGAGTATTGGGGCCGATGGAGGGGGTGAAATTCCGATGGTTTTGATGGCGGCAACACAATGGATTTGGGAGGAATATTTCTTTTTTTTTTGCATGCACACTTAAGATCAAACGTAGAGACGTTTTTCATAGTGAAACGTGAAAATATAGATAAAAATACAAAAAATTGAAACGTAATTTTCTTTTTTCAAAATTTTCTCTTTCTTAATTATAATAACACATTCTTAAAATAAAATAATATTACACACAAATTTAAAACTTTTCATTACTTTTTAACCACGCATTATTCCATCAATCACTATTCCAAAATTTATAATTTACCCCTGCCAAACACGTACTAAAAATCTAGCACATGATAAGCCTAAAGTTATTAGTGAATATATTTAAATCAAATTGTTCAAATGATGCCAACTTTCTAAGTCGTCCTCCTCTCTCTCTCTCTCTCTCTCTCTCTCACATACATACACACACAAACACACCTCTTCACTAAATCAATCATCACAAACACGAGGTACTGCGTACATATCCTTCACATATATTTATTTGTATGTTACATGTGTTGAGTACATATGCGTGTGATTGAACTGCGGGTATTGAATTTGATCGACTTTTCGATTGTTTCGGTTCTATTTTTTTGTTTTTGATATTGATTGATTCTTTTTAATTGCCACAGCTGATTGCAGCTACGAATTTTCGTGAATTTTTAAGGATTTTACGTGTCAGTGATTCTATATCTAGTTAGGGCTTTTGAGATTTTCAAGTGATTGAGCTGCTTGATTTTAACGCTTCAAAGGATTGTTGTTTGTGCCTGTATAAGGACTGTTGTTTTTCATTTCTGTTTGTTTATGTATGTCGATTTCCGAGGCTGTTGTATTGATGCCTGTGTGCTTGCGTCTTTAAGTTGTCAGAGTTGTATTTACTGCAGGGAATTAATGTTTGACTAAGTTTTGTTATTTTTTATTATCTGTAGACTCGTTCATTTACTAATTCATTATGTTGTTGTTATTTGTTGTGATTAGGGGATGATTTTGAAACTTTTGTTATGTGGTAATGAGATTCTGCTTAAGTATTCTGCGTACTGAATATTTGAATTTCCATTAACAGGTCACTTTTGTTTTCTTCCTTTTTGAAGTCCATCACAGTTAAAAGCCCTTTGTAGTTTTTCCTAATTCAATTTGAAATTTATTGACTTTTCTTGATATTATAATCACTGGTCTTAATGTTACACTTATCAGGTTTCATACGGGAATCAAGGTCAATGTTGTTGTTGATTTCCAGCTTCTTTTTCTGAAGTTTATTTGATTAAATTTTTATGATGTTGTATGTATATCTGCCCTTGATTTCCACACACCTGCAGTTTCTAGACATGAATATGACTTTTGTGGTCATCAAGTGCAAAAAATAGATACAAGTCAGATGAATGAATTAGTGTTCTGGGTGATCGGGAAAGTAACTCACTTTTATCGCCAGTTGATATTATGGGAGAAGTGATGATATTTTTGTGACTTTGGAACTCTGTCTCTTGTATTTAACAGAAGCAAAACGGTAGTCAACTCCTAGGGTTTCGGAATCTTCATTTTGATCGATAAACATTTGGATTCTTGTACTTCATGGGGCTCCAATTAGTAGAAGAGGAATGTGTTACAACCAGTATATCATATTTTGTCTTCTGAAAGAAGAAAATGTATTTCCCAAAAATTTGATTTAAGTTTACCTCCTATGGTTGTAAAATGTAGGCTTCCTGCTATCTGCTTTTAGTTTCATAATATACATCGCCGAAATTCGGCCATGACATCTAGCTATCGGATATGTAAGTATCACAACTTATTTGTATTCGACAATTAGACAATTGAACTGTGCTTTATAAATTCTATGGATACTCAGCCTCTTGAACTCCAAATTGTGTCTATCTTCAAGATATTGTTATTTGATGTTATATCTCCTCGACCTTTTGCTTTTTGTGACCTCCATATCATTAATGACTAAAATTTTCCAATCTCTCCATTTTGGCTCTTAGAATTATTTGATCATGCTTTTTGCTGATGTTTTTTCCGTTTCACGTGTAGGGAAGGGAGACAATGAGCAAAGTGCTTGTAGTTTCAGGTGGATAAAAAAAAAAAAAAAAAAAAAACCCTTCACCACCATTCTATCATGTAAGTGTTATTTCTTATCTCAGGCTAGATGCTCTTTTGCATCAATTTTAATCTAATCTCAAGGTAGTGATAGTATTCTGATTATTTGGGTGGCTATTTTTCCTGTGTCGTTCAATTGTTATGGTAGTTGGGTTGTTTCATTAATCTGAACCAAACATTGATATGTATTCCCTTTTAACAAATTAGATTTAGTCTCATAATTTGAAGTCATGGCAATTTCTTCGATCAGGATTAGTCTTTAGTCATATTTTTGCCAACCATCGAATGAGATTCTTTGAACAAAATTCTACCTCCAAGTTATGATTATCACATGGACCTCTTGGTAGGAACATAACAATTTGACAACAAAACAATTGAAGAATGATAAGAGAAAGGGGGATCCAAGAAGAAGAAGAAATTAGGGCAAGTGAAAATCAATTTATTCAAGGATACAAATTACAATAAATAAGCCATTTTTATATAGAGCAAAGAAGCTAAAATAAAAAATGAAATCTAATGAACAACTTTATCGAATTATTGAAACTAATATAATCTAATCTAAACAAACATAATTTGAATTGAACTCAATTTTAAAATCATATCTAAATTCTATCTGTATCTCTATCTTCATCATTTCTAACCGACTAAAGATCTCAGCCACAAGATGGATTGCGATTTCTTATCCAAGGAGGACGATCTTTAATCTATATCAAATAATGAAATTGATCATATGACGACAACCAAATCTATAAATTATCCCCCAAAAATATGATATAACCAAGGGAGAATCTCTCCAAACCAAGTAGTGTTGGGAAACTTCAAAATTTCATGTCACCTAGCAAATCAATTAGCTGATGATCGAGTTTGCTATATTTTTCGTCTATGACGAACCAATATGTAGCGCACTTGACAATTGATTGTATCCTAAATATGTTTTAAAAGTGATTTTTTGAACTGTTCGGTAAGCGTACTTCAAAGGTTCTCCTAGGCATCTTAACTTGGCATGCAAGCTTAAGAAAGCTATTTATGTTATGGCCTCCAACAAAAAATTATGCAACTTGTCCACAAAAAAATTCAATTGACAGTGCATGATGAGGATCACAAGGGATTTGCATTGTAGACTGGCCTACAAAATTAAATGGTTGCAATATTGAAGGCTCGAATAGGTAAGAAAAAAATTATACCCTATTGAAAACATAACTTTAATTCAAGTGTGATGACCAGTCACCTAGATTGTTTTTATGTAAATGATCCAAAAACTTTTTATTAACATGTTTAACAAATTGGGTCAAAGAAACACGCAATAAAACATAATAATCACCGTTAAAGTCTTCGAGCCCATATTTTGAATCAAAAGCAAGCTCATGTGTTTCATGATTTCATGATTGAAGATAATTTGCCTTTTATTTTGGCATGAAAATTAGGAACATTAATAATTACAGGGAGGACCTAAAACAATATTGACGGTAATTAATACTCATCTATAGGAAAAGTATAGAAGTGAAATATTATCTTGGATAAAAATGGGGCCACTTGGGGAGCATCACTCAGTTGAGGTAACACCAAAACAAAGTCAATATGAAAGTCATGCAAATGAGTCAGCAATATCAATTTGGCATGAGGTCTAGGACATGTGAAATGTTTGGCTTAGGTGACAACACTATAGTTAAGTTCTTAACTATGTCCTGGTTAATTATATCAAAACTCTTGTCCTCGATACCAGAATATTCAATAGGTTCAACAACAAAAACTTCATTTTCTTCTTCTAGAGTGACTGTAGGGACTAGAGTGGTAGGTCTTATGACATGCTTGGCGTAATAAGAAGTATATGTTCCAAAGGTCGGCCTGTCAATAAGCATCATCTAAGGATTGGGGTACATGAATGTTTTAGGAAAGATTTCACGATTCAACCACTGAGAAATCTAGACGTAACGTGGGAGCTTCATAAATATATTGTGCAATAGCTAGTCGAAGTGAGCTAGATGGTAACAGTGGATGTACCTTGCCTACATTGTAAAAAAAAATGATTTAGCAATTGAGTTCGACTATACACAGAAGGCATATTTGTTGCTTAATATCCATGTTACCTCATCCCACAAAGTAACATTGCGTTGACCTAGATGATTAATATTACGTAAAAATGATTTTCAATTACTCCTAGAAGAACGGACGTGACAATTAGCATAACAAATTCGAAGGGAGTCACTCAAGTTCTAAAAGTAAAAAACTTCCAAATTATTGAGCCAATTCAAAAATGACTCGAGCCCATCGACCCTTCGAAGTCATATAGTTGTAATGGAACGGGCCTAGAAAGATAAATGAATATCGGTCAACATAATTTTGAATGGGGATAATTGTATTAATAAGGGAAAGGAGAAGGTACATATCGTTGTAATGACCTATGAGCTTGGTGTAGGTATCAGAGTTGTTATAGAGATCTTACATGATGTTAAGGGGAGTGTCGACAAGAAGGAATTATTTTTTTAAAAATTAATTTTGCTATATTTTACTTCTTTTTTAAATAAAAACTTGACAAACTAGAACACCAAAATGAAAACACGTTTTTAATATAAAAGAAATTGATACCTCACGAGATTCAAAAGAGCCAAACTGTGTTCAAATCATCATCTTTAAGTTGACAACGATACATTGAAAGAGCACACAAGTGGCCGTGGGTTGCTGCGTTTGAATTTTCCTAAGCGGATGATTCAATCAACAAGAAAAAATAGATCACAAATCCTACAAATAGTATTCATTTTTTTCTGGGATGAATAGTACCCATGAACAATAACAGTGAACAATTTTTTCCAATGGAACAAAAAAATTTTGCTTGAAGATTGTTTTGGAGCTATCGGCTNGGGGGGGGGGGGGGGGGGGGGGGGGGGGGGGGGGTTGTGAGTAGTAGACTTGCATGTGGGCTATTGAGGTTTAATTTAGTGTTTGGGCTATTGGATTTGGCTACTTTGGCTTGGTTATTTAGGGCAAGTGGGTTATGTTTTTTATGGATGATATGGACTTGGGCTTGATGGATATTTCATGGGCTGTGTATTTGAGAAGTTATCAAAGTTTTGTGAGTTGAATTTTTTGTTGAACTCAAAAGAGATCAAGCAGTGTCAAACCTATCATCTTCAAGTTGACATAGCTACGGTAGAAGAGCACACAAGTGACAGTGGGCTGCTGCAATTGAATTCTTCTAAGCGGCTGACTCAATCAATAAAAAGAAATTAGATCTCAAATCTTACAAAAAATAGTCAATTTTTTTCCCAGATGAACAGTACCTTTGAACATTAATGATGAAATTTTTTTTTCCCAATTTTTTGATATACTAAAACATAATAGAAATTTATTGCCCGAACATTTGTCTTGGATATGTCAACTACAGGGTCTGGTTAGAGTTTTGATTGGATGATGATGATAGTGATGGGTTGGGGGTTTGTGAGTAATGGGCTTGGGTGTAGGTTTTTGAGATTTGTTTAGTGCTTGGGCTATTGAATTTGGCTACTTGGGCTTGGTTATTTAGGGTGAGTGGCTTATGTTTTAAAAGGTTTGATAGATGATATGGACTTGGGTTTGATGGCTATTTGATGGGCTGTGTATCTGTGAAATTGTTGGTTTTGTGAGTTGAATTGTTTGTTGAATTGGATGTATTGGTGGATTTAAAGAATAGCAAAAATTTTGTTAAGAAAAGCAATAGAAAAAAGAAGGTAGTCAATCCCTTTTCTTTTTTTTCTTTTTTAAAACTAAAAACACAGAGAATTCTACTCATGAATTTGTGTATGATGGTGGCTTGATTATTTGTTTGTATGGTTTGGAAGTATTGAGGTGGATGGTTGATGGTTGTATTTTTGGATTTGAGAATGAAAGATGTTAGACCAAAGGAAAATGACTAATTCTGATACCAAATTGATGAGGAATGCAACAATTTGACAATGAAAAATTCCAGAAAGAGAAGAAAAAGAAATTCGGGCAAGAGAAATACATTCAAGCGTACTTATTACAATGAGATAAACCCTATCTATATAAAGCAAAAAGATAAAATCAAAAGAATATGTGATGAACTTTATTGGATTAATAAAATTAATTTAATCTAATCTAAACAAATATAATTTGAATTCATCTCTATTTTAAATTTCTATCCAAATTTTTATCTCTATCTCCATCACCTCCCCTCTAGTAATGCCAATTGTATGCCCGTTATGATACATAAAATCTTTGTATCACGTATCTAAATTAATCACTAATTGGGACAACAAGATACTGTATCAGGACTAAAATGACAATCTATGTATCTTACCTTGGTTCTCCTTAATCTAAAACATTTAAGGTGCGTTTGATTGCAAGAATGAGACTTGCATGGAAATAAAATAAGTTGCATAGAACTTATTTGCATGGAATTGCTTAATTTTCAACCTAGAAAATGAACTTTTTCATAAATTTGAGTTTTTTAGAAAGTGTGAATTGCTTAGAAAATAAAGACCCACCTCCCATAATCAAACGTTTTCCTTGTTTTTGAGAAAAACATGGTTATGAGATCAACTTTTGAAAAATATTTCTCGTGGATAAATGTCAAATCAAACATCCCAATTTGGGTGGAAAATGATATTTTTTCATGAAAAATAAAGTCAATCAAACATATCCTTAGATTCCAAAGCGCTTTTCAAAATTTAAACTTACAAATTATCGACCCCATAGTCTCGGCAACTCATCAATTAAAACAATATTATTTAGAAGCTTCAACCACGGGAGCTTATGTTCGATATACCTCATAACTTATCCATGACTACATTGAATCCTTAACGCTTGTTCCAATTTTTTTTTAGAGAATGTGATCGAAAAGTGGAAAAGAGTTGTGGACCCCATAAAATATGTGGTTGAAAATAATTTTAGACAAAACCATCCTAAACAAGCATCTAGAATTAGGAAATTCTCTAGTATTACTGTTTGTAGATCTTCGACTCTTTACAATTCCATCATGGACATCCTTAACATTTGTTTGGTTTAAATAAAAATTAGATTTTTAATAGATTTTGATAAAAAAAACTGATGGAATATGTGGTTGAAAGTTGTGAGTTTCCATGAAATATATGGTTAAAATTAATTGTTATTTTGATTTAGATTTTCATTTAATTTTTTAGTTGAACCAAACAAGGGCTTAATGTTATTTATATCACCGCATATTAAAAGAGCCAAAGTAAAGGCGGACACGTGACGCCATTTCCAATCGTCGTAAAAATTCCCCTCCTCCCCCCTTCCCGTTTTAATCTCCTGAAATTCGTCAAAATGTTCTACACCGCCACCATCTTCTCCATTATTTCACGCAACCACCCATTCCTCCATTTTCCCACGCAACCACCCATCTCAGGTTTTGATTATATTTTCCCCCTTTCTTTGTGTCAATTCATTTATATTAATTCTTCTTCGAATCGTGTGACTGGTTTCTTGTTCTGGGTTTTCTTTTCAACTGAATTTGCAGGCTTTTTCTGAATGGGAGATCTTATAAGAGTTCTTCACTTTGCTTTTCTGATTTTACGAAACTTTTCAACTGGGCGAGAGAATTTTCTTGATTTGGGGGTTGGAATTTAATGGATTTTATGAGATGTAAATATATATAATGAACTTTATGTTATAAATTAGAAACTTGAGTATGGGGAATGGATGATTTTGCTTGGTAAATTTGCATAAATTAATTCACTTTTTTATATGGATTGTGAAGATTTCATTAACTTATTTAATCAAATTTGTATCCCAGATTGAAAAAAAGGGTATTGGTAGCAATGTAAAAAAAAAAAAAAAAACCTCCGGCGCGCACGGTGGTTTTGTGTGCGCATGCACTGAGAAACCTGAGTGTGCGTACGAAAAAGAAAAAAAAATTCTCTCCATGCCTCCGTGCCACACGGAGGGCTCCGTGTGTGCGCACACGGAGGCACGGATTTTTATTTATTTTTATCGTTAACAATGTTTCTTAAAGCAATCAAAAATGTTTTTTTTTCAAGTCTTTTTTTTACATTGCTACCAATAACAATGTTTTTTTCACTCACATTCTAAACCATCAGTATTTTTTTTTTAACAGTGAGATACATTTTCTTTTATTACAATTTTTCTTATTCTCAAAGTTGAATCAAGATAATATATATTTTTTAAAATATATTATCGTATTGTGAATTGTGAATGGAGTAATCCTCAAATTGGTTTGTCGAGTTTGTAAATATAATTTGTATGGCTAAGGCTTATTCTTTATTTTGTTACACACTTATTTTTAACACCATTCAATTAACGTGCGTGCCCACTAGTAACTATTGAAAATACATTTACTCCAGCATCTACCATAGAATTTAAGTGGACACCTATCATAAGGTTTGTAAAACTAAAAACCTACATGGTGAATATCTCTTCTTTGCTCTATATTTTACAATGATACTCTGAAAATTTGTCCTGATCAGTTTTTGATTTCAGAAATAAATAGTTAATGGAAGTTTTCCCACCATAGGGCATTCTAATAGTTCTGTAGGTTTTATGATTCCATTTATGACAAAACACTAACAGTTACTTCCATTTCAATGATTTTACTTCTTTCAAGAAAAAATAACAATTACTTCCCTCGTAGTAAATTATGTTAGTGATTTTGTAATTATCATTGTAATATAAAAATTAATTTATTATAATGGTCATTTTTAGTGTTCTCTGAAATTTATTGGAAATTTTAGAGCCTGTAATTTTTGAACAATTATTTGGAAATAAATTATATAAGAATTCAATAAATGTACTACTGAAATGCATTGCATTTTTATTTAGCAGAAATCACTAACAAGTTGTATAGTTTCCTTTCATTTCTGTTTAGCATGCTGCAGCAGAGTCGCAGAGATCGCATTCGCAATTATTGGATTGTTGATGAGGCAAAAACAAATTAACTTTTTTCAATGAACTTAACCACTAAACTGTATATATACACATGCTAATAAAATGTAGTGATAAAGAGTTAAGTCCAGTCTTACCCTTCTTTGGAATGACGTTTATATGCCATCATGATAAAAAGTACTCTTCGCTGATACTCCTAGTGAACTGTTCTTCACCAAAACCGTCTAATTTTTTTAGTGGACATGCCACTTGTTTTGCAGTATCCAAGAGAGTCAGAGGAGCGTGAACCTCTGTCATCTCACCACGAAACAGTTTCTGCTCTCTCTACAGGGCTCTTGGTCGATACTAATCTCGATACCTCAGTTCCGGACACTTACAGGCCACCTCCTGCCCCGATACCTTATGATATACATGTAGCACGCCCTCATACTCCATCTCGGGACCGAGAAAGTTCTGGAAACAAGAGCGAACCGGCTGTGGAGACTACAAATGCAGAATCTGCTGAGGAAACTAACTCCGGTAGCACTTTGGACACAAAAGTAAAAAACTCAGACTCTGATGAAAAGGCGCAATTGAATATTGAACTGACCGCATCAGATAAAGTAAAAAATGAAGACGATCTTGAGAAGTCCAGTGAACCTCTCGTTTCATCTCTACAGGATGAGGAAGATGTTTGTCCCATCTGTCTTGAAGGTGAGATGAATCAGTTACTCTTTTGCAACTACTGATTTACACTGTTGTGTTACCTTGTGTTTGGACTTGAAGATATAAATCTTTACTTTTTCTCTCTCCCTACAGAATACGATGATGAGAATCCGAAACTCATCACAAAATGTGATCATCATTTTCACCTTGCTTGTATTCTCGAGTGGATGGAAAGAAGTGATACTTGTCCCGTGTGTGATCAGGTTTTCGAAAAGTTTTCAAGTCCTATTTTGTTCATGTGACATAGTTTATTATGCCAACAGGACTATGATGTTGTTTTCTTCAATGCAGGAAACGGTTTTCAGTCCTCCTATTGATGTGTAGCAGCTGGAATACTGTGATTCTGGTTATAGCTTTTGCAATTGGAGTATGCGACGATTTAAATGCATTGAAGCAGCTATAGGTTTGTTAATTTTGTCTTTGGAGACGCTTTTATTCTTTTCCTTTTACTTGTTAGGGATGATTGGACCAATGCGATTTTTGCACCAAGTTTGTGTATGGTCATTATATTTGTACAAATTTCTTATATTTGGGATTCCAACTTAGTGTGGAACTGGTAGGGATCGATAGATCAAATGCATTTTTTGACCAATTTTGTGTATATACAGTCTTTATATTTGTACAAAATTCTTGGTTCTTCTTTTGGATTCCAATTGCGTGTGGAAATTGTAGGGATCACTGAGCCAATGCCATCTTCCCCCTTGCTTTGTGTATGCATAGTCGTTATGATCGTGGAAAGTTTCATCATGGTCCCCAAGCCATTGCATGACGAGCAAGTTGGTTTTCAACCTTTTATTATACTTGCACAGATAATCTTCATTGATGGAAATAATCTATATTTCTGTCAAAATATTACGAGACACACACATATTCAACTTCATGGAAGTTTTGTTTTGTTTTTTACATTGTGTTAATGCTCAGAAATTTGAAGTGAATCATGGCTCCATGGGAGCTACATGACGATTTAGCAAAAATTCGAAGAAATTGTGAGTTTAAGACTTAACTCTGAAGTTATATTGCAAGGTTGAGGATCAATGTGTTTCTTTTAGGGCGTGTAATTGTCAATATTTTCCATGGAAAATGTGTTTTTAATCCAAATTTGTACTTTTGTGCTGTTTGATTGACATTTTTTTTCATGAAAAATATTTTCTTACTTTTGGTAACATAATTATATTTTCCTCAAAATTAAGGAAAATATATTCTTTTAGGGGAGTTGGATTTTATTTTGAGGAAATTTACCCTCTCTTTCTTCTCTTATTTATCCGCTCTCTCTTCAATCCTTCAATAAAAAATGAACAAGTATAATATTTTCTAATTTTAAAATTAACTACATTGAATTAATAATTTTCATACAAATAAGTTCTAGACAATTGAATAATATAGAATTTATTTTCTTTTCATTCTCGCAATCAAACGCACCCTTAAAGTTTTGAAGACTAATTTTCTAAGTTGACAATACTTTCGGAAGAAATGATGCAATTTTCCCTTGTGTATATTTCCGTGTGGTAGTGATGTGGGGATTAATGGATCAATGCCTTATTCACCCCCAATTTGTGAAATGCATATATATATATATGTCCCTGTTTGGTTCGAATTAAATCTGATTTAATTTAAGTCAAAGTTAAACAATTAATATTAACCACATTTTTCATGAATTTGACAACTTTTCAA
>CAIGRP010133066.1:0-22386 GCA_903798385.1 Fraxinus cuspidata
TTTATAATAAACATTAAATAAAAAATTATAACCTGATTTTAGAAATATTAAACTTAAAATCTGATTAATGAAGTGTAAATTTTAAAAACAAGGTTAGGTGTAATTTCCTCTTTTAATAGCCTTGGCCCAAGTTGAGGCCCAAATACCTTTTTTCAACATTTTAGCCCATATGGCCAAGCAACATTGTATTTGTTAAATTCCTCAAACTATTTACCTTCTTAGAGCCTTCTAACTTTTCATCTTATTAATTTTGGTCCTCTAGATTTTCAGTATATTTTCATCATGTTCAAGTTGGTCTATTAACTTCCAAATATATTGAGTTGGTCCCCTATTCAAGGTTTTCGTACACCTTTACTCCCTCTACTAGTTATTTTCGCATAAGTTTCGTCTTAAGCTTCAAATACACATAACTCTTGATCCAAAACTTGCAATTCATTTTTTGTGTTAAGATCAAAATCGATTAGCTTTGCAATGGTACATCATTTGATATGATAAGATCTACAAAAAATTGTAGACCAATTTCATCAAATGTTTTGCATTTTTTAGTCTTTTATGTTCCAAATCACTTTTTTTTTTCCTTCAATCAATATGGGGCTTAACATTTAAACACAATATATACACTATATTAAGTCATGTATGATAGCCATTCTTTTGAGATAATTGAGTTTTGAATAGTGAGTTTTGATTGTGTGAATATGTAATTAAAAATGAGTATGAGAATTAAAGAGTTTTGAAATAATAGTTGTCAAACATGGGCTGAGTAGAAATCTCCAATTCATCAATATTATGCAAATTAAAAAGCCTAAATAAGCATGTAAAACATACTTATCAATACACAAACTTATATTTTTGCTAGTCCCAAACAAAATTATCATCTCAACTAACACACAAGTATGCGAACAGTATACGCTCCATGAAGATTTCACATTTAAACTTGGACAATTCATAATAAATTTTCAAATAATGCAATTAACTTATCCAATACTCGACCGATGTGTTACATCCAACTATATTCATTACTTAGGTCCAGTCAATATTGATTAAAAGAATAAATTTTCAATTTGATCCAATCCCAACCTTCAACGGTATATTTTTCCTCTCATAAGATGCACATACTCGAGACTGGATATTTATTCTCTCACGAGAAGTGTTATTTCCTAAAAGTTGTTCTTAAATCGCTCTTTAATTTCTAGATATATGAAGATTCTTTTTTATTTTTGATTGATCCAACCTTCAATTTCCCATTTAGAAAGTCAAACCCACAATTTATCTAAATCTACAAATTTAGTGTTAAAAGCTTAGCCTTGTACGTGTTTTTTCCTCAATTGTATGTAGTTATTTTACATTGTGACGTTAAAATTAGTTCGCTTCGTTCTACCGTTTCTTCTCTTCACTCTTTATTTATTTTATTTTTGTATATCATAATTAGTGCAATGCCTTATATTGAGACTAGTTGTTATTAAATCCCATATGACCAATACCTAATTTTCACATATTAACCAAAATCACTTCATACATATAAATACACACGGAATCAATGCATATCCAACCAACCACTTTTATCAATTCAACCACTTCCAAACTATTCTTATACTTGTTAAGTGATGGATGTTTTTCCTAATAAAGATTTTAGGATAATTTATATGCTATTTCTACCAACCAAAAAATCTATCCTATAACATAATAATTCTCAAACGTCAATGATAATCAAAAGTGGCTGTGCTTAGAGTAGGTCTTACATGGATTAAAAAAAAAAGATATTTAATAAGCACAAAGTAGCACCATTTGATTGTCTATCATAAACTACATAATTTCAAAAATAAAGTCATCGTTAGCCAACAAGGCTATCCAACAAAGTAATACAAACACATATATTTTTGGAATTTTTTTTTTTCAATTTTTTATTTTTGTTTTTCAAAATTTTCAATTTATGAGTTTTTTATTTATTTATATAATGTAAAGCATAAAGTCAAGCACACGAAAATAATGAAAACAAGAACAAAATTGACTCATGGAATTGACTCAACCCCCAAACTTAAAATTATATTGTCCTCAATGTAAGACAAACTATAGCTTAACGAAGGATAACAATACTCCCCTTGCCATATGATGATGCCTCCCTTTAAAACTTGGTCCCTTAAATCTCCCTTTCTTGTTCTTCATATTGGTGGTTGCATTCCTTGTTTGTGATGGCATGATACTTAGAAAAAATACTAATTAAAGTATAACATTGACAAGTAGTAAAATTGAAGCATATACATAGGACATGAGTGTAGATGCATGAAACATTGTGTTAAAATGTGTGAATTATAGTATAAAATAGATAGAGCGATTACTTGTGTAACCTAGTTAGAGACCATAAACTCGATATAAAATCTGATTTATTTATTTTTTACTTTATTTTATCGAATGCAAATGTAAACCTACTCTAAATACAACTAATGCAAATAAAACATGTAAAAGGATATGGGATGGGTAGCCTCCCATTAAGATTTCGATTTATAGTCTCTACCTCGACTTTTTGCAACAATTATTTATGGTTTGAAGCGCACTATAGAAGCCTTGTGCTGCTTGTTGTTCCCTGTCTTGCAAGTCTCTAACTTTTTCTTATGCACTCTCACGTGCCCTTTTCATCGAACAATGCTCCAACCCGTCATCCTGACTTTACCTCATTCTTGAAAATCTCACACCATTGTGTCACCTCTTCTACCTTAAATCGACTTTCAGATTGAGATGAACGACTTATTGGTTGAAATATGCTGAAAGTCACTTGCTCTTCTTAAATCTTTAGAGCAACTGAAAAAAAACTCTTTATTTTTAAATAGTATATTTTGCAATTTATAGAGTATCTATAAATTTAGAGAATAAATGTTTTTAAGTATTCAAATAGACTATTTTTATTTAACACTTAATTTTACTGCTCACAAAAGTATTTATCATTTTTCCTTATATTTTATATTCACTAGCTTCCTTTCAAATAATTATATTATTTTTCTCTATTGAAAATTCAACTACTTTTAATGAACTTAATTATATAGAGTGGGTTGGGCTCTCTAAACTTATATTCTTGCTAGTCCCAAACAAAATTATCATCTCAACTAACACACAAGTATGCGAACGGTATACACTCCATGCAGATTTCACATTTAAACTTTGACAATTCATAATAAATTTTCAAATAATGCAATTAACTTATCCTATACTCGACCGATGTGTTGCATCCAACTATATTCGTTACTTAGGTCCAATCAATATTGAATAAAAGAATTTCAATTTGATCCAATCCCGACCTTCAATGGTACATTTTTCCTCTCGTAAGATACACATACTCCAGACTGGATATTTATTCTCTCACGAAAAGTGTTATTTTCTAAAAGTTGTTTTTAAATCACTCTTTACTTTCTTGATATATGAAGATTCTCCTTTGTTTTTGATTGATTCAACATTCAATTTCCCATTTAGAAAGTCAAACCCACAATTTATCTAAATCCACAAATTTAGTGTTAAAAGCTTAGCCAAGTTTGCTATACATCCTTGTGCTTCATGTACGTGCTTTTTTCCTCAATTGTAGGTAGTTATTTTACATTGTGACATTAATATTAGATCGCTTCGTTCTACCATTTCTTCTCTTCTCTTCACTCACTCACTCACTCACTCTCTCTCTCTCTCTAGGTCACAACTAGTGCAATGCCTTATATTGAGACTAGTTGTTATTAAATCCCAAATGACCAATACCTAATTTTCACATATTAACCAAAATCACTTCATACATATAAAGCATACACGGAATCAACTCATATCCAACCAACCACTTTTATAAATTCAACCACTTCCAACTATTCTTATACTGGTTAAGTGATGGATGTTTTTCCTCATAAAGATTTTTGGATAATTTATATGCTATTTCTACCAACTGAAAAATCCATCCTATAACATAATAACTCTCAAACGTCAATGATAATCAAAAGCGGCTACGTGCTCAGAGTAGGGTCTTACATGGATAAAAAAAAAAAAAGATATTTAGTAAGCACAAAGTAGCACCATTTGATTGTATATCATAAATTACATAATTTCAAAAATAAAGTCATCATTAGTCAACAAGGCTATCCAACAAAGTAATACAAATACATATATTTTGGGAAACATTTTTTCAATTTTCAATTTTTGTTTTTTGGAAACATTTTTTCAATTTTCAATTTTTGTTTTTCAAAATTTTCAATTTATGAGTTTTTTTTTATATAATGTAAAGCAAAAAGTCAAGCACACGAAAATCATGAAAACAAGAACAAAATTGACTCATGGAATTGACACAACCCTCAAACTTAAATTATATTGTCCTCAATGTAAGACAGACTATAGCTTAAAGAAGGATAACAATACTCCCCTTGCCATATGATGATGCCTCCCCTTTAAAACTTGGTCCCTCAAATCTTCCTTTCTTGTTCTTCATATTGGTGGTTTCATTCCTTGTTTATGATGGCATGATCGATACTTAAAGTACTTAGAAAAAGTAACTAACTAATTAAAGTATAGCATTGATAAGTAATAAAATTGAAGCATATACATAGGACATGAGTGTAGATGCATGAAACATGGTATTAAAATGTGAGAATTATGGTAGAAAATAGATAGAGCGATCACTTGTGTAACCTAGTTAGAGACCGTAAACTCGATATTTACTAATAAAATCTGATTTATTTATTTTTTACTTTAATTTCACTTTATTTTATTAAATGCAAATGTAAACCTACTCTAAATACAACTAATGCAAATAAAACAAGTAAAAGGATATGGGATGGGTAGCCTCCCATTAAGATTTCGATTTATAGTCTCTAATTCGACTTTTTGTAACAATCATTTATGGTCTGAAGCCTTGCACTGCTTGTTGTTCCCTGCCTTGCAAGTCTCCAACTTTTTCTTATGCACTCTCACGTGCCCTTTTCATCGAACAATGCTCCAACCTGTCATCCTGAATTTACCTCATTCTTGAAAATCTCACCCCATTTTGTGTCACCTCTTCTACCTCAAATCGACTTTCAGATTGAGATGAACGACTTATTGGCTGAAATATGCTGACAGTCACTTGCTCATCTTAAATCTTTAAAGCATCTCCAAAAAAAAAAAAAACTCTTTATTTTTAAATAGTATATTTTGTAATTTATAGAATATCTATAAATTTAGAGAATAAATGTTTTTAAGTATTTCAATAGACTCTTCATATTTAACACATAATTTTACTGCTCACAAAAGTATTTATCATTTTTCCTTATATTTTATTTTCACTAGCTTCATTCCAAATAATTATATTATTTTTCTCAATTGAAAATTGAAATACTTTTAATGAACTTAATTATAGAGAGTGGGTTGAGCTCTCTAAATTTGAAGAGTCAAATTCACTCTCCATTCCGATGTCAATGCTATTGTTCCAAACTTCCCCTTTTTCGATAGAATCTCCTTCACGAACTTAAGAAAAATGATCAATTGAACAGAGCATCTGAAATGAAACGTTGCTGTGTAATTCCTTAAAAATATCAAGAAATTTGACAAACTACTTACTATGTTTGTTCATCTACGTTCTAAAATTTGTGCTTTTTTTCCTTTGGATTTTTAGACCTCCTTTCTTTATCTTCATCTGCTGTAGGTTCTGAATGTTCACCTTGTTCTTTATTTGACTCAGTAACTTATTTTCCTAGAAAAATCTGCCACTTGATATGAATTTTTGGCAATTGATCTCTGCTTCAGGTAGTCATACGTCCTTCTCTTCATCTGTGTATTTTTTAAGCCTTTGAGGGAACAAATGGAGGTATATATGAGAGGTGGAGTGTCAAAATTCTCAGTCTAAAATAGCAATGGCATTTACCTATTTCCTTGGATTGGTTTCAGTATTGCTAGGCATTATACCAGGTTGTTTCTCTGATCATTAAAAAGCTTATCTCGCCAACAGGGAACGAGCTAGGATCGAAAATTTGTGGGGGCAGATTAAGTTTTTTCCCTTTAATTTGCAAAAGAAAATGAAAAAGAATACTTACCGTCACAAAAAATTTCTTCATATCGTGTTCTTTCTTCAAACTTCAAATTACATAAGTTTCTCTTCCCGTAACTTTATTTATACTTCAAAGTTCAAAACTTTTCTACTTTTTATTATTTTACAGTTTACATGGTATCTGAGAATGAGAATGAACAAAAAGAAAGAGCATAATGGAAGCATTGGAAGGTGAATGATTCGCTCCTATTGACAATAATATAAACTCTTCAATAGAATGATTCGCTCCTCAATTTTCTCGTATTGGTATCCTATTGACAGAATTCACTACCTGTGTGTTTACTTCACCAAGAGTTCTACTTGCTTTGTTAATGCAACAATGTGTATATTATTAGATGATGTATTGTCTACATCTTTCGTACTTGCTACTTTATACCGTACTACACGATCTAACATACATGAGATATGTCTTCGTAATCAATCAAACAATTACAATACTAGATTCATTGATTTATTTGCAGTAGAACCACTTGCTAAAGAACCCATCGTAGACTTTGCACCAGTTAGAGTTCAACATAGAAGTATTGGACTTGTTGACCCCTGATAATCCCATGATTTGAACACTTTTCTGAGTATGTCATTAAATTTGTCACAATCATTGTGATAACTTTCTCCATCAAATTGGTGAAAGGTAGAAGTTTTCATCTTCATCTTGACTACTTTGACCGGTGAAAACTATTTTGTACACAACTTACTTGCCCAAATCATCTCAAATAGTGATACTAGTATGTTGCTCAGAATCAAACCATTCTAACGCGTATTCTAGGGCTGGACATGGTCCAATTCAATTTGGTTCTAAAGTGAACCAAATCGAACCATTTTTGGATATTTAGTAAGTGAAATTATCGGATCCAAATTTAGTTATGTTCGGTTCGATTCGGTTCCCGGACTCCGTAGCATAATTAATTTTTTTAATATCACCAATATATACAACTACCAAAAAGTAAATAATAATAAGTTGTTTAATAAGGTTCATCCACCAATATATACATAGGGGAGGGGAGGGGAGGGGAGGGTGGGTGGGGTGGTGTGGTGTGGGGTGGGGGAGAAGATGAAGGGATTTTTGTTTTTTATTTTTGAATTTTATTTAGTTATTTGGGATTCATTTATAATTTTTTGAAAATTTTGGGATTATAGTTGCAATTAGTTCTTTATTTTTCTTCTTTTTTTATTGAGATAGAAGGGCATATTTGTCATTCCGCAATAAAAGTTAATATGGGTAAAATTGTAAAAAAAAATGAAAGGTAAAAACATTTTGCAAAATGAACTTTAAACGTAGGAACATTTTGTTCATTATTGCTTACAAGTTACAATTGAACATTAACATATAAAACTAACTCAAAGGGTCTACCCATTTATTCAATTTCAAATTCATGTTGAGCATCAAGAATAGTATTTCACACCATAATCACATCAATTGATAGCGTGCGTCTTAGTAAAAAGAAAGATATGTCTAGTATATACGAGAAATAAGGAAAATTTGAAATCAATACTTCTCATTGTTGGGGGGAATTACACCGATACAAGAGCATACATATTCTACAATATATCTGTTATAGAAGCATGAAACCGATCAATGTATCGACTTACCAAAATTGACTATATGAAGGCGAATTCAAGCATTTTCATTCATCAAAGAAAGCCATTTTGGTCTTCAATTTAAAACCTTTAAATTTTAAACAAAAGACGGTTACTATATCTAAAATCAAAACACAAATTTTAAAAGAATTCAGAAATAGAAATGCAGGTGATAGAATTGTTCAAGGTAAGTGTTTGACATTTTCTCCTTAAGACGAATTTTCCCCACATTGGTAATAACGATTTTCGACAGTCATTGCAACAATCATGTCTTGTAATAAGAGCACTCCAAATTACGTAGACCAAAGAACTTGAAATTGAATTTTTCTCTCTGCCATCAACATGATTTTTGATGCAAGAAAAACCACTATGATAACGAAATACGTAACATCTTAGAGAATGAATTCATTTTAATATGATAGAATATAATATGTACAATCAAAAAACAAAATTCGTCTTAAGAATGTCGGGGTAATTACACTGATATAAATGCATACATATTCTACTTCATATCCGATATAAAAGCATGAAATCAAACAAAGTATCAACTTACCAAAATTGAATATATGAAGGCGAATCCAAGCCTTTTTCATTATCAATGAAAGCCATTTTGGTTTTCAATTTAAAAGTTTTCAAATTTAAACAAAAAAAAGTTAGTATTTCTGAAATCAATATATAAATTTAAAAGAAATTGAAAATAGAAATGCAAGTGATAGAATTTGTCGAGGCAAGTGTTTGACATTTTCTCCTTAAGACGAATTTGCCCTGCATCGGTGCTAACAATTTCCGGTAATTATCTCCCAAAATGTAACGACCACGTCTCGTCACAGGATAACTCTAAATTATGTAGATCAATGAACTTGAAATGAAAATTTTCTCTCTACCAACAACATGATTTTTGATGCAAGAAAAACTACTTTAATTAAATGTTTTTATGCAAATATGATATGGAATTATATTACAGAAACCAAGGGATCTAATTTATAGAAGTTGAAGGGTTATAGCCAGAGAGACGCGCCCCTAGTGCCAAAACTCAAGATCTTTCATGAAAGGTCGCAATCATTCCTGTCGCTCTCGTGGCCTTAGGCGTGCTGCTCGAGCACCCAAAGCAGTGGACCTAGTGCTTGTCGGCACCAAGTTGCTGCTCGAGTGGCGCCTATATATGCTGATTCCCAATTTTCCTCTTATCTTTGAACAACAATTTCTCATTCATCCGGAATTTATTTTGAGATTCCAAATATGCCACGAAAAAGTTAGTTTATTTACTTTCGTAATTTGACCATCGAATCATATCCGAATATTTGTCCAAAGTTAATACAAAGTCACTTTTCATGGTTTTAACTTAACCAAATCTCATTTTAACCAACAACTTCCAACACTCATGTCCCAACAAAGCCTTAAAATGCACAAATATACTACACTGACTTAAACTACACCAGTAACAAGTCTTAGGTTGAATAAATCACTAGTCTCTCACTCCTTCGAGGGTGACCGAGTTGGTGGAACAGGTGAACGCGAAGATTGAAGGTCACGAATTCGAATCCCACGCCAACACTTTCTCGGTCGAGCCCGTCGCACCGAGCTTGCCTAGTGCGATTTATCTCTCCTATATGGTTTGCGGACTATTGCACATGGAGCGAGGTTTACCCGGTGCGCACTCACGAGTAGCGGCCGCGGGTCCTACGTCAGCAAAAAAAAAAATCACTAATTTCTCTGTGCATTGATAGATTTTCAATCTACAACCTCAATTCCATCACATTCCTTCCGTCTGTATTGCTTCTGCTGTTGGTATAAGGCTTTCACCTCAAACCAACTCCCATTAAAAAAAAAAAAACCGAAAAACATTTGAGAAATAACACTTCTTTAGCACTTTCTCTAGCCTACTTTAGTAGACATTCCAAAGTTAAATTCATAGGTGGTGAGTGGAGCAGGGGTGCCGATGACAACTTCCAGGTAGGATTCGTTGGGAGATAGGGGTTGAGAGGAAGATTCGTGTCTGTGTAGAATTATAAAATTGAATTTGGTATGTTGGGTTATGAGAATAAGGGTTTTACCAATCCCGGTGGTGAGTGGAGTGGGAGTGACGACGCTGACCGATGGTTTTGGAGGCGACGAGAGAGGATTCTTTGGGAGATGGAGATTGAGTGGTTTGTGGTTGGAAAAGCTCACGCCATCGAATTGATAATATTAAGCACATGGGTCCCACTATGTCCAAAATGTGTTTTTTTTTTTGAAATTTATTTTCAATCACATTCTTTCATAAAATAATATTACACGTAAATCTAAAATTTTTCCTTATATTTTAACTACATATTTTCTAAAAAAAAATTATTTCAAAATATATTTTCTCCCAAAATTACTTCAAAATGGAGCCAAAACGTGGGCTAGTTTTAGTGTCTTTGGATGTGAGTATAAGGGTTTTAAAACGAACTCTAAAAAATTTATCAAGATCATTGGATTAGTTTTAACCAGAGGCAAGATTATTTGTCAATTTTTTTTTTCTTTTGTCAAATATATTGACAGGTGGACAATCCAAAAGAAGAAAATAGGAAATGGCATGCAACATACAATGATGTCGAATTGAAAAGGTAAAACTATTCATAACAAGAGCAATGACTCATTTCTGCTCCCCACGTTCTAAAACGCATTTTTTCTCAAATTCATTTTTAACCACCATTTGATGAACCTGCAATTTTTTCAACTACATATTTCATCAAGTTATATCAATATTTACTAAACATTTAATTTTTATCTAAGCAAAATAGGGGCTTAATGTAATTCGAACAGACTAATCTTTTTTCGAATAATTTTACCCTTTTAGTTAGACATCATTTCGAAATTTTATGCTAAATAGTCTTTTGACTCTTTTCCATTATGTAAGGATTTTGCATGCACAATATTAAGAAGTTGGGAATGTGGCTGTCACATATGAAAGATTGAGGACTTGGAGGAATTTACCAAATCATTGTAGCAATTTTCAATAAAGAATCGATATATAAACTTACACGTCTTCTTTAGACGTATATTGCATTAACGCGTTTTCATTAGATCAATACCATCTCCTGGATTTAGCGCATCTCTCTGTGTCTCTCACACATATTCGCGCACTCACTCACTCCAACTCGCATTTAATTCCGAAGATTTGGATCTATTAGCATCATCTCCAGAAAATGAGAAGGTACTCTTCGAAACTCTGTTCACTTACATGTATTCGTAATTTTGAATTGATCTGTATAGACACTTGGTTTGGATCTGCTGATGGAAATTTTGATTTTTGAAGCCGAGCTGGACACAGACACCAGCTGAAGCAATCAGGTGTTAAGGCCATGTTTGGCAGGCTCTCGATTGCTGTAATTGTACTTGTGATCTGTGTAATCTCGTTATTATCCACTATAAAGAGTACCTCTAGATCTTTTTCTCAATCCGAGGTCAGTGTTTTCATTTTACGTTCGAATAAAAATTTGTACTTCGCATAATAGTTTCACCTTTAGATTTTTGAACTAAATTAATCTCCATTTAATTAAGGGAATTATTTTGCTATATTATGTTCTTGCGAGCAGTTATAAAATTGGTTAACTGCATAAAATTATTAGAATTTGGAAACTAGTACTTGAAAACTTTGTAGGGATTGACAACCTTGGTTGTAGATTTCTTCTTTAAATAAATAATCTAAGTTAGTTAATTTGCATGTGTTATGAGACTAAATCTCTGGACTTCTCACCAAAACTAACGTTCTGGAGAGTTCGTTTATTATTGCTGGCCTCAGGGTTTCCAGCTCATCATTTAAGTGTTTGTAGATGTTTATCTTTTGTCATGTCTAAGCAGATAAAAGTGGATACTCTTTGGGGCACTGCTGCTTCTGGTGAATGGAGGCCATCATCGGCTCCACGGACTGCTTGGCCTCGTATGTGTTTGTAGCATTTGACATTTATACTTATTTAGATTGATTAGGGGTTCATTTTGAATATCTATGAGTTTCTGCTGCTTATTTAGATCAAATGTGCTTATTGTTATGGATTGTACTTTCATTATAAGAATGTAAATTTCTTTTGTCCATGCACTTATTTAGATTTAGAATTAAAGTTTCATGTAAATTTCCACACGCAGCTCCTCCAACTGAAACCAATGGCTACTTACGTGTTCGTTGTAATGGTGGTCTCAATCAGCAACGCAGTGCGGTAAGTAAAAAGATCTCGTTGTGACATAGTCATATCATTCTGATTCTTCTTTAATAGTTTTACCTGATTCATTGCTCCTTTTAGGCTTAAAGCATCTGTTTCAAAGATTTTGTATCTTATGATTCTTGAATTTTCTCTTAGTAATTAACCTGAGACAAGCTGTACTACTGAATAATTATCTGTTAATGGTGGCGCATTCATTGCCTTTGTACTGTGGATTTGATTTAAATTCCAGGGGATAATTTAAAACAATTTCAGTTCTTGTTCTTTGAATTTGTGATTTAAGTCAATAACTTATCTTACCTCGTCATTTGGTCTAGTGTTTCATTATATGTTTTTGCAAAGCACTTTACATATTGACAAGTTGATTACTGTACTTAGTTCGTTTGGTGTTGATCATTCACTTAGTTCGTTG
The DNA here is from genome assembly GCA_903798385.1 of Fraxinus cuspidata. Classification (NCBI taxonomy): domain Eukaryota; kingdom Viridiplantae; phylum Streptophyta; class Magnoliopsida; order Lamiales; family Oleaceae; genus Fraxinus; species Fraxinus cuspidata. The sequence continues at coordinate 12,215 of CAIGRP010133066.1, forward strand.
GTGTTGATCATTCTAACCTTTTGACTTTATCTTCTCATGCCATTTTTAAAGTTAATTTATGTTTTTCCTGCTCCTATGGGGATGCACCCTTGAAGCAGGTGACAAGCGGTTCAAATCTCAATGCACACGACCATGAAATATTATGTGGACTGACAGAAACATATAATTCTAGAAAGAAGCTTAATCATAGTCAGGTTTTATTTGACTCCTGGCTCTTTCCTCTAAATTCAGGAACATTGCCAGAATATGCTGTTTCCATACAAACCTTCTTTTTCTTTCTCTATGTGTACATCTTATCAGCTACTTCAAGCCAAATTTTATGTTTTCGGACGACCTCAGAAGCATATTTATTTATTTGAATCACCGAAGATTTAAGCTGTGATATAAACAACATCAATTAATCCATGCTTTCCTATAAAACTCCAGTTAAATTATAGCTTAGTTCTCTATCATCAGTCACATGTCAAAACAGACACATCTCTTTGGCTTTTTCTTGTTCTATTATTCCATGCCTCAGACTTGCAAATAGATTCTCATGGTTAATTTACTTCGAAGCCTTTAGTTAGCACATTTAAAAGGACAACATGGTAATCATCAGATTTATTTTCTTTTCTGCCTCAGTTTATTTCCAAACGAAAACTTTATTCTCAAAACTTAAATAGAGAAAGAAGGCATCTTTATCAAGCCCTTTGGCTATTAGGGTTAATTAGAATCTTGAAAATATGCACTTATTGGTCCTTAATGATCAACAGCCTTGTGTCGCAACAACAGCTGCTCTGTGCATTTCCTTGTCTTCAATTGCTGTTCCTTTACAGTTTGTGCTTTTATTTATTGCTTCATTAGTTGGACCTTTTCATTTATCTGTTTATTCTTTCCAAATTTGTATCTCAATATCACATCTCTTCAGACTGGATCTAAAGAATAAAAAGGCAAAACATGATGATTTTCATTATGCGTGTTTAACTAATATGAAGTCGTCAACTTAACATCTTCTATGCATTTGTTTTGGTGGCCCAAATTTGGTGTGCTAAATATGATACAAGGGAGGTTTTGTTATTTTCTAGATATGCAATGCTGTTCTTGCTGCACGAATTATGAATGCTACACTTGTGCTGCCTGAGTTGGATGCCAATTCCTTTTGGCATGATGACAGGTAACTACCAACCACTGCATAGTAATTTTACGTAATTGGCTTAGTTTAACTAATATGTCTGGATATTTAATTTTTGAACCTGTCTGCAACCTAAAATTTTAAGCAAGTTTGTTTTTTGATCCAGTATTTACTATTTTACATGATTACGAAATTCACAGTTCATTAGTTGCTGTTTCACTGTGTAGCAATTAATTAAGACATTAAGTGCTTATTTTTATTTGTTCTAGTGGTTTCCATGGTATCTATGATGTTGAGCATTTTATCAAGTCATTGAGGTACGATGTAAAAATTGTGGAAAGAATCCCTGAAATCCATAAGAATGGGAAGATCAAGAAGATAAAAGCTTTTCAGGTGAAGTTCATTATCATTGGTAATTTTTTCAGATATTATTCCAGTTCCCAACAAATTTTAATACAAACTTCTTCCATTCTAGATTCGGCCTCCTAGAGATGCTCCCATCAGTTGGTACACAACATTTGCTTTAGAGAAGATGAAGGAACACAGTGCTATTTATCTTACCCCATTTTCACATCGCCTGGCAGAAGAGATTGACAACCCTGAATATCAGCGGCTAAGATGCAGGGTGAACTATCATGCCTTAAGATTTAAACCACATATCATGGAGCTGAGTAACTCAATAGTCAATAGGCTTCGAGCACATGGTCACTTCATGGCTATACATCTTCGTTTTGAGATGGATATGCTTGCATTTGCTGGGTAAGCCAGTACCTNATGCCTTAAGATTTAAACCACATATCATGGAGCTGAGTAACTCAATAGTCAATAGGCTTCGAGCACATGGTCACTTCATGGCTATACATCTTCGTTTTGAGATGGATATGCTTGCATTTGCTGGGTAAGCCAGTACCTATTTATGTTGCCATTACTTGCCATCTATGGAAATTGTGACCCCAAGAAAGAAAGAAAAAACTAAAGAAAAGAGAGATGAAATCAGAAGAGAATTCCAAAAGAAAGTGATGAAGCTAGGAGATTTGTTAGAGAAATATTATCTTTTTCTTTTATACTTTCCCATTACTCAGGATGTTTGGGTACAGCTGGGCTAGAATGGTTGCTCAATCCTTCAGTCAAGCCTTTTAGCCCTTGCTTGCACTGCAAAATATCGAAGACAAGTATTTTTTTCCTTAGGGAGTTTATGAAATAGGTGCTAAAAGGGAAATATTTCATGCACACAAAAGGCCAGAAAATTGTAAAATTTGGAAAAAGACGAATAATCCAAAAATTTATTTTAGGAAAAGTAAAAATAGTCTGCCAGTAGTGTTGCTAAAGCCCAAATCTTCTACCTGCTTAACATTTTACAAAAAATGGTTTGCAAGTGGAAGTCTATTGAAGAAAATAAGATTACACATTTTATTTTATTGTGTATTTGAAGCTATGCATTATCTGATATGAAAATTTTCAGGTGCTTTGACATATTTACCCTTGAAGAACAGAAAATTTTGAAGAAATATCGAGAGGAAAATTTTGCCGCAAAGAAACTTGTTTATAGCGAAAGAAGGGCTATTGGAAAATGCCCATTAACTCCAGAAGAGGTAGTTTTTATATTTAAATTTGTTTTTGTATCTAGCTGTGAATTGACTGAATGCTTACATTTAATTTGGTCAAGGTAAATAGTCAAGATCCTTCGTTTCTTTTATGCACCAGTACATGTAGATCTAAACAGATGTTTTGTTATCCAAAAGGAAACGATGTTCTAAGTTGCAACTGGTATATCTTGACGAATTAATGCTTCAATACTGGTAATTTAGGATAACAATGGAACCATCTTGATGCCATGATTATTATATATATATATATATTTTTTTACTTTTTTTATTTGTTTATTTATTTTATTTATTTTTTTTGGTGGAGGAAAACCTCTTTAATTGCTCTTCTTCTTTCCAAGATTTGATCACTTTAGTCCTGCCACCTTGTATCGTTACTGTTGGAGTGGGTTAAGAAAAATATTTGAAGTAGAAGTTTTTATGTTAAACATGTTGCATAAAGATTGGGCTTTAAGTATATGAGAAAGATTAAAAGATTACGTTTTAATTTTTACTTCTTTTAACCTCCCCACGACCACCAAAATATGAAAAAGAAGAAAAGAAGTTCATGATCCAAGGATGTTAAAAAATCATCATTCTTAAATATAAGCGAAGGGAACCTAAGAGTCAATAGTATCTAACATTTAAATAAAAGCTCAAGGGAAACATTGCAACTTTTTCCTTGAGAGAATTTACACAACTGGAGTAATAAAGTTAAGTAAAGACTCTGGACCGATTAGAGATTTAGGATGTAACGATCCGGCCTCTATACTCAAGTCATTAACTTACATATTTGTTGCTTTGAGAGAAGTTGATCCCATCTTACTCTCGCGGATTTCTATCATGTCCCCAGGATTCGAATTCAACATAAGTCTCTCTTGAAGGGACGTCATATGTTCGAATCTTAAGGAGTGACAGAAACCCGTGAGGGATAAGATGAGACCAGACTCTCCTAGAGCGGACAGTACATAAGTTAACGGCTTGAGCATGAAGCCTAGGTCTTTACATAGGAGGCCTCATAAGTTTTTACGCATCAACTTAGGAGAGAATTTCATGTTATTTGAAGGCTTTCCCTCTTAGTCTCCCTTTATTTTGAATGAAAAGAGGGGGTAATGGTGAGGTTGAGAAATTATATTTCGGTTTGAATACCTTATCTGGAATTATAATTAGCCTATAAATAATCTATCTGCATCTTAGAAGTACCACATTTCCCAGAATGTGGAACTATATCTTATTCATAATGATATCCAGGGGGAAATTCAAATTTTCTGCATTTTCTTCAATACGAACTCTACCAATTTGCTTCAAGCAGTTTCAATGAACTACATGTGTGCACCTTTGATCTGCAGGTAAGTCTCATCTTACGCGCAATGGGGTTCGACAACTCAACCAGAATATATCTAGCAGCTGGGGAACTATTTGGCGGTGATCGATTTATGAAACCTTTTCGGTCCTTGTTTCCTCACCTTGAAAATCATAGCACAGTAGACACCACTGGTGAGCTGGTGAAGAATGCACATGGTGTATTGGGCTCTGCCGTGGATTACATGGTTTGTCTCCTTGCGGATATTTTCATGCCCACTTATGATGGACCAAGCAACTTTGCAAATAATCTCCTTGGCCACCGCCTCTATTATGGTTTCCGTACAACCATTCGGCCTGATAGAAAAGCTCTTGCCCCTATCTTTATTGATCGCGAGAAGGGGCAGACCGCAGGTTTTGAAGAAGCTGTTAGACAAGTGATGCTAAGCACAAATTTTGGTGGGCCTCACAAGCGATTGCCGCCTGAATCATTCTATACAAATTCCTGGCCTGAGTGCTTTTGCCAAACATTGGCTGTGAATCCTGCAGATAAATGTCCACCACATAATGTTTTGGATATCTTAGACAGCCAGTTGGCAACAGAGAGACAGAATGGATCGCATCAAATTTTACTTCTAATGTAGATAAATAGGATATTGACGTAAACATATATGAGGTAGTCCACGGTTCCGAGAGCTGCAATATCACATTGCCAAACTCAATCAACAGGTGGTGGTTGCTATCTAATTCGGCTGTGTAGGTATTTCTCTGTTCCCTATTCAGTTGCCTCCCCATTGAAGTGATTTCATTTTGTAGCATCTCCATTAGTCACATCATTATAGATTAATAGTTATAGCCAATGTTAGTCCTGGTTTGGTAGTACTTTTTAAGTGCTTGTAAGCTTTGGATCCTGTGTGTTTAACAAATATGTTTGATCATCTTAAATTATAATTTTTTTCCGAACATGCTCTTGAGCTAAATCTTGAAAGAGATAAACTCCTGATTTTAGAATAGAAAATAACTTGATGGGTTTAAGCTTTCGAAGTTTGGCTTGCATAAATCTTGATTGAGAGTTGCAAACACAAACGAAAAACTAATGTTTTATCATAGTTCATGAACTAATATATAATCATTTGGAAAATGTTTTCTTGTAACTGGGAAATTACCAGTCTGTATACTGCTATCCCCTTCAAGTAGTGACAATTTAAGGGTCGAAAGTTGTTCTTTCAATGCTTCCAAAAGACCAGTTGACGTTTTTACTCTTTACTCATTGCAATATTTTACTAGACAATTTTGTAGGCTGGACTGCCCTTCTTTGTTTGATCCAGTTACTACCTAAAAATGTTCCAATTATTTCCCTGCAATGTTTATGTTATGATTTCTCAAACTTGGAATACATTTTTTTTGGTAGCTCCCCAGCCAGCTGGTATTTTTTTTTTTTTTTTACTGAGTATTTCCCTGCAATGTTTACATTTGATTTCTGAAACTTAGAATATACATCTCTCTCTTTTTTTAATTTTTTCGGCCCACCCCAAGCAAGTGCCCCTCCTGGTTTTTTCTTACTACTATAGAGGCTTTCGCGATGTATATTTGTCTCCATCTGCTGTATATACATGACTGCTTTTCAAGGGTAACTTTCTAATATAAAGATAGTGGATGAGGTAGTTGCAAGATATACATGACTACTTTTTAATGTCTCTCACAATTTATGCCAGTATAAAGATTAAGAATGGAAAGTAAAAATAAGGATCTACTGTAATTTTTAACTACACACTCTGGTTCACGCACTCGGGAGATTTTCTTGAATTCTTTCACTTTTTCTGCAGTCTTACTTCTTACTCGACTACTGAGTATTATGTTCTAATTGTCGCGGCTTAGTATTTAGAGATTTCTTTTTTTTTTTCATTTTCTACAGTTTACGTCTTACCTAAGTATTAAAATTTCTTTTGTTGTTCTCGACTTCTTGATTCAGTTTCTGGGAGAAATAACATACTAGCACCAGCAGCAGTTTGGTTGGAAGTGGAACCACATTGACACACAACAATCACTGTATGACTGATGACAAGGACAATTGGTGAACATTACTTCGATTTACTTGTATTGGTTGACATATTCTATTTATGTGTAAAAATTGTTATCGAATGAACATAACAGCTTGCTCTTGGTCGATTATCGGTGACTATAAGAATGATTTTTGTCAAGCGTATCTCCAACATTACCGTAAATTGCTTTAAAGATTGTGCCGTATAAGCACAATAAAGGGTATTTAAATTATTTTTAATGCAAGTTGATAAAGATTCTGTCGAGATGATATAATAATAATAATAATAATAATAATAATAATAAATCGATCTACACGACATTGATGTCTAAATTCTAATCAGTAGACACTTAAGTTCAAAATTGATTTTCAATGAATTCGATGGATTTCTCTCTAGGTGTCTTGTATTATCGTAAATATTTAAATAAGTATATAAAATATAAATATTGCTGAAAAAGCACAATAGAGCTTTTTATGGAGCAATGTTACATCAATTATATTTCACGACTTTTGAATTGCAATAACACTCCTAGATCTTTTCTCATTTTTTCATTTATTTTCCTTACTGTTTTTGTCCAACCCAGTTTTATGAGTCTATGACAAGCAAATAGAGGAATATTATAGATGCTAACTCTATTTACGCAGATCTAAATTTTGTAAGTACTTAAGAGCATAGTACAGTTTTATATTTTAACCAAAAAAATAAAATAAAATTGTGAGAGATATTATTAGGTATGACAATGGGTTGGGAGCAGCTCGACTTTTACTCACCAATCAAAAATAAGATTCGGTCATACCTCGACTTGTACTAGGCCTAGGCCTAGGCCGAGGTGAGTGGCGCACAAACCATTTTTTTTTTTTTCAAATTTCAAAATTATTTTTTAAGTAATTATAATGATATACAAAATCATAGTTGCCAAACGTGATTAGGATGTCGACCTAGACAATGCAGTGGGTTTACGGGTCAGTAGTTTAACCAGTTACTCAATGGTTCAGCTAGTGGGTCTATTCCTATCAAAAATAATATTAACTATTTTCATTGAATAATAATTCTTTTCCATTTTCCACTAATAACCAAATTAACCTCGTATTATTTTGTTAACTAAATATCCATTTGTATCCCAATTTCACAAATTCTAGATCATATATGGTTAACATGTGGATTTGAAACAATAAAAACAGCAATAAATAAAAAAAAAAAACCTACTTTATGTGGCATAGTTCAACACGATAGTTTCATATACTATAAGAATACGCTTGCAAAAGTAAAACCTTCAACTAAAAGTTAAGCGAGGATAAAGAACATGCTAACAAAGTAAATTATTTGAGATAAGTCAATATTTTCTCAATTAAGAAGAGTTAGAGCGCATCCATGTTGGAGTCTCAGACATAAATTCTTCAATTCATTCGCCTTGTATCAATGATGGAGTCTCAGTCATACTAAAATTCTCATTTCCATTGTTTGTATCAATTATATTATCAATTCCATTGCCATCGTTTCTATTACAATCAAGATCAAGATCATTAAAATGTAACTCATCTAAAAATAGTTTTAAATTTCAACATTACATCATATATACTTTAATGAAAAGAAGAAACAATAGCATAAGTCAAAAATATATTTAAATAACATTTTCGTTGTTGCAACCGTAAATTGTAGTGAAGATAAACAAAATCGTTAAAGCTTTTGGTGCTCGAGTCTATTTCTCTTTTTAGAATGAATATGTTCAAACATATTCGAATTTCTCTCGCAACCTGAAGAACTACATGTTTAACTTAATACTCAAATTACAAGTCTTTGTAAGTTTGGTGCACTACTACCATAACACATCCACTATTCATTTGTACCAGAACAAAGAGAAAATAAAATAGACATATGCTATATAAACTAAAATTTGAATTATATAACATAGCAAATTACATAACATGAGAATAAAAATTTACTAGGAGTCGTTCTATGACGATCAGCTACAACAGATAAATGTCTAAAGTCATCAAGTACTTGTCTTGATAGTCTCATTTCACAAGTCTATTTGCTTCTTAAATTAGGTTCACCATAAGCATATCTCTCGATTACATCTAAAGTCCCAAAATAGTTTGTTTATGATTTTCCACATCAGGATTGCTGTGTTGGAAAGAATGGTTTAACCAATATTCAGCGGTATGAAGATTTTTACGTAATTGACTATCCCATCGATTCTGAATAATTTGCAAATGAAGAGTAATTCTATTCTTCCTTCTTTGAAATTTGCATTCCATCTCACTTTTTGCCACATGAATAACTTCATACAAATATCCAATCAAAGGTTTTTTCAACATTTTTTGATTCATCTAAAGCATCTACGGATTATAAGAATACTGTTCCTTTTGAACAATAAATTAAAAATTAATAAGAATTCTTTTACATTGATCTGTCCAACCATCTGCCATAATTGTACAACCAGTGGTCTTCCACGTTGAACGATAGCTTTCAACATAATTTTTTACCTCCTTGACATTTTTAGGCAACAAATGACCACGAAGACTGTGAAAGTTCAGAACTTTATAGCCAGGGCTCATGCTAGATATGACATTTATACTTCGTTGATAATACACAGCATTGAAAGAAACACATGATTCTATCATCCTTTTCCATAGAGCGAGATCACATTTCTCTAAAACTTCTTTGCACTAAAGAACACTTTTGATGGTGGGTTGTTTACGTGGTTCTGTTTTTGGCATGAAGTAAGAACCAATTCTTTTTGTTTTTTTAAATGTTTAGTTCCCATTCATTTTTTTTTTTTTAAATAGCTATACTAGGAGGGATGATCCCTTCAACATCATCATCACCCAAATCTCTATACATTTGCTCTTCTTGTTCTCGATAATAAGAGTTATGTGGGTTACACTCATCAAAGACTTTTTGAGTTTTACACTTCTTTGCAGCAAAAATGTACACTTTTTTCTTTCATTTTAAATCAAACATCAAGAGATACTACACGACAAGAATCCACGTCACATTTTAATCCCTCTAAGTATTGTTTAACTCGATTAACACCACCTCCAGCGAAAATCTTTCCACAATACAAGCAAGAATGTATTTTTTTTTTTTTAATTTTATAGTTCTAGCTTCTAAAGCCTCTCTATAATGGCTCCATGCTATATGAGTTGTTCCTCTAGCACAATTCTTTGGTAGAAAAGAACTATGCGGTGTACCATTATCACCAGTGACCTATACAAAGAAAAAACAAGTTCAATTACAAGTTCACCATTGAATGATATTCTACTAGCAATGTTTATGAATTCATAAGGTAAATTACTTATCAAGTGGTGACCTCATGTATACAAGTCATGTCTAGTATTCAACATTGAAAATTATGGGGCACAAGCAACTGATTTTCATTGTCTAACAAAAAAAAAAAAAAACTTTAACAGGTTTTAACACTTTCACATGCATCTCAAGCAAAGCTTAACAGAAATAATTTGTTATTTTCACACCAAAAATAATCTGTTCTTTTAACAGGTTTTAACACTTTTTCATAATTTTTCCTTTGCCACCAGAAATAATCCGTGCCCCTGATTATTCATTATGTAAACGTAATAATATATATGGACATCGATTTTTGGATTTGTACAGCATGTGAAAGTGTTAAAACATGTTAATTTTTGGATTATTCATTATGTAACAAAAATAAAAAAGTTAAACAAGATTGAATTGGAGACAGCAGCAGAGGAGTTTGATTTAGGAAGAAGAATTACCTAATAACGTGAATTGAGGAATTGGAAAGAAAAAAAAAAAAAAAACATAAGACCCAGTTGGGTCAAGGGCAAATGGGTCAGCGAGTTCCTTAAAAACCTTCTTGTTCGACGTGTTCCAAACGATTCGTTTGTCCACCACTAAATCTGTGTGAATTGGATCGGACCCGGGTCCGGTTCGACAATTTTAGGGCTGAACCGGCCGGAACGATCCGAATTTTATAACATGTATAAAACTAATTATTAATATGATTAAAAAAATTAAGCTATCGAGCGCGAGCCACACATGTACTTGAGCTTCGCGACTCGCGAGCCAATTAGGTCTATTGTCATCCTCAACCAATCTTTAACCTTGTTTCTTATCTTCCTTTTATTTTTGGCACAAATTTTTTTGGTTCTT
>CAIGRP010133069.1:0-11788 GCA_903798385.1 Fraxinus cuspidata
ATAAAAATGATAATCTGAATAACATTTATATCTGGCATTACAGATTTGGTCACATAAATGAGAATACAATTCCAAACTTACATGGAGATGTATATTTAGGTCAACGATTTTGAATCATTTGACAAATGCAAAACATGCCTGTTAGGCACAATAACCAAATCCCATTTTACTTGAAAATGTGAAATATCTGAATAATTATTAGGTCTAATACATAGTGATGTATGTGGACCCATATCAATTAATGCTAGATGAAGTTTCTCTTATCTTATCACATTTACTGACGACCATTACAGAAATGATCATCTATATTTGATGAAATTCTAGCATGAAACTTTTAAAATGTTCAAGGGATTCAAACTAGAAATTGAGAAACNCCATATCAATTAATGCTAGATAAAGTTTCCCTTATCTCATCACATCTACTGATGACTATTTCAGAAATGGTCATGTATATTTGATGAAATTCAAGAACGAAACTCTTGAAATGTTCAAGAATTCAAGCTAGAAATAGAGAAACACATAGGTTAATATATTATCACACTAAGACTTGATCGATGTGAAAATATCTAAAAGGGAGAATTTTAGATTATCTAAAAGGGAATGAGACTCTCTCGCAGTGAATTCCTCTACATACACTGCAACATAATGTTATATCTGAAATGATGAATCGTATACTATTAGATATAGTACAATTAAGAACAAGCCATGCAAGCATTCCAAAATCGATCATGCACTTATTGCCACATGCTACACACGAAATTGTGTCCCATTTAAATCGGTTGAAAAAACTCCATACGAGTTATGGAAAGGTAGAAGGCCCATCTTATCTCATATGAAAAGTTTGGGCTATGATGCTTATGTGAAGCACACTGAATCAGATAACTAAATCCGATAAATATATATTTGTAGGATATCAAAGAGACAATTGTATATCAATTCTATAATCCCGTTCAGAAGAATGTGTTTATTTCAAGATATACCATACTCCAAGAAAAAGTGTTTAACTAGGAAAGAACAGTGAGAGCAGAATAAATCTTGAAAAAGTTTAAGAATTCACAGATATAGTTAATCGAGTGAATGAAAACTGAGTCTGATCCCACACCTACTGAGGGACACACTCTTGATAAGGAAGTAGAGACTTTTGAGGACAGTCGGCTCCATGTAAATCTTGTAGGATCATTCGACCTTCTGGAAGGTAAGAATCCATGATCACTAATGAGACATTACTAATCGAGGATGATGAACCTACTAATTATGCATAAACAAAGTCAAGTCTTGACTCAAAGAAATGGCAGAAGGCTTTGAAATTCGATAAGAACTTAATGTATGTAAACAAGGTTTGGATCTTGGTTGACCTGCCTAATGGATTAGAACCCATAGATTATAAATGAGTTTACAAGAAAAATGTCAACATAGATTGAAATATCCCTACATACAAAGTAAGGCTACCATCAAAATGTTATAAACAAAGACAAGTAGTTGACTTTGATGAAACCTTTTAGCATGTAGCCATGCTAAAGTCCATTTGGATTTTACTTGTAATAGTTGCATACCATAACTATCAGTTATGACAAATGGATATCAAAACTACATTCCTTAATAGGAACTCATAGGAGGAAGTGTACATGACACAAGTTGAAGGTTTTGAATCCAAAGAAGCCAACAAGGTATGTAAAGCTTGATGAATCCATATATGGATTAAAGCAAGCCTTTAGGAGCTGGAATCTTTGCTTTAATGAGACAATCAAAATGTTTAATTTTACCAATAATGAAGATAAACCATGTGTTTAGAAGAAGATAGTGGGAGCGTTGTCGTATTTATAATATTTTATGTATAAGACATATTATTGACAGGAAACGACATCTCTATATTTTAATTGTTGAAATTATGGTTGTCAAATAATTTCTTCGTGATAGATATGGAAGAAGCAAGTTGATTTATAGAGATAGATCTAAAAGATTGCTTAACTCATCCCAATCTATATAGATATAATTTTGAGAAGATTTTATATGAAGAAAATATAGTGAGAGTTCATGGATACACTGATGCTAAATTCTAGTCAGACTAGAATGATTGTATATCTCAATCAGGATATTGGTTTACTCTTAAACAGTATGTTGAAAATGTTCCAAACCAGAAATAATCGTTGATTCAATAATATAAGCCTTATACATCATTGCTTTAACAAGCAACAAAAGTTGTGGTCTGGATCAGAAAGTTCATTAATGAACTTAGAGTAGTTTATAACATTGTTGATCACATGCTTCTGCATTGTGATAACAACGGAGCCATCGTGCAAGCGAAAGAACTAATGTCTCATCAATGATCCAAATAAGTGTTAAGACAGTATTATCTCATTGAAAAGATAATACAATGATATAACGTAAAGAAAGAATGAATTCCCATAAGTTATTAAATTGCAAATTCACTAACAAAGAGTTGTTGCAGCTTAAACATGATAGTCATATAGACTCTCATGTTATATGATACATAAGTGATTGAATTTAGTGCAAGTGGGAGTTTGTAGGTGTTATACCCTATGTCCAATCAACTTTGGATATAAACACTTTTAATATATATAATCGATGCATATTTATGGCAAGTGATGTTCATGTGTACGCCGTAAAAAACTTTTTACGGCATGCATGCAAACTTTGTTGTAGTGATCCAGAGGTGGTGTGCATCGCACATGTTACCATTGTGCAATATAGCGGTATCAAGCATTTGAACTTTAACTTTTTGGTTCTGCACGGTGTATGGGTTCTATAATTTTCTAGACTTATGAATGACTTTGGTTAAGATATCTATTTGAAATCACACTTACTTTTTTGTATAAACGATCATGTATTAATTTAGATGTGTTTGACATTGTTATTTATAACACTTTATAATAGGAAGTAGATTGCAATGACAGAACATTGACATTCTCATAGTAAACCAAAAGTTCTTAACTATGATCTCACTTGACCCTCATAGGCTCTCTTTAGTTTGATTGGTTCTAAATCCTAAGCCTCTATTTATATATTTTTACTCATAAAATGGATAACAAATATGAACTTAATACCACAAACTCTTTCTTCTAAAACTTCGTGAAGTCCCATTATGTGACAAGAAACAGTCTACAATATTATGTTTCCTTTTTTTTTTTTTCCCTACATTTGCCACAACTTTCCAGAACTCTTTTATGAAACTCATCTTGATTTTTTGGACTTTTACACGAAATTCTTTATAACTTCACAATTCTTTTGTAAGCTTAGTCACGGCTAGAGTATGACAAGCATACTACAAGAATTTTATGCTTTCCCAACAAAATTTATTTGCAGGGAAATGTTCTTATTTGTGAGAAAAACCTTTTGAGACGAAAATTTTTTATAAGAAAATTTGTGAGCCTAGCATAAAGGAGATAGGTAAAAGACGTCTAAAGTTCGAAATTTGTGGGCTAAAGATTTTTCCTACGAACCCTTTGTAGAAGAATACAAGACGTCACGTAAGTTTTCCCCTGACAAAATGATTCGTTTGCTAAAGTTACTTTTAGTTCACAAAACAATTTTACTTTTCCCTACAAATTATGTGTGAAAAAATATATTTATGGGTTAAGATATACATATTTTTCCTAACAATTAAAAATTTATTGTAACATGGCATAGATTATTTTGTGCGCTATGACCTACTTTTCTCTACAAATAATTGTTTGTAGGGAAAGCATATTTACGGGTTATTATTTGTCAAATAAATAATAAATTAATTAAGATATATAATGTCAATCATATTTTGATTCACGATCTGAGGATAGTAGGGACATATATGAAACGTTGATAAATCATTTAAGGATTGTCTCATTGATTAGGTGGTTAGGTGCATGCATCTTCATTATTTATAGAGCATACATATTCTTCATGCAATCTAATTTTTTCGTTAGTTTAGTTGTCTTGCATTTTATTTGTTAATTTGAAAAAAAAACAAAAACAAAAGAAGTTTTTAATGTTAATATTTTTGGACAAGTTATGTAGTGATCAAGTACTAGTATTATTTATGAATACTAAATACAATTTTCTTTAACTTTATTTAGAACTTACTTGGAGTACTTGGTATAGGTTATTGTCTCTATAACCTGCACTACACATAAAACTCTTGTGAGTGGGTATTGACCGCGTGTATGAGGCATATGATGACGGTCAATTGTGTCGTAAGTTGACTTTAAATATGGATTGACCTTTAAATTAGTAGATCTAAGTTATAGTATATTCCCCTTAAAACAAAAATATTTGATATGAAAAAGTCAGCTATATTTTATACTTATACAACAACATATTACCTCATCTATAGCTTTCAAAGAATGTTACCTGTCATGCTCTATAGCATTTTTTGGAATGTTATTGTTGGTGGTGTTATCAAAAGTCGTACTTCTATTATAATATTTTTTGAATGCTATAAAAAGTTTTTACATAGCATTCTGTTATCATCATTATTTTAGTATTTATAGCATTCTTTTCATGCAAATTTTTTTTAAAAAATTTAATAGAATTTTTTCCGTTATAATTTGTCTTTAATAATATTTTTAATCGTTATGATTACATCTTCAATATCATTATTTTTTCATCATAATTTTTTAATATTTATAGCATTTATTGAATATAATGTATCGTTTTCAATAGAATTTTTTATTGTAATGTATACATATTAAATAAAATTCCTAATCGTTAATTGTTAAATGTAAATATTCAATAGCATTATTTTTTGGACTTAAGTATGAACAACAATAACCATACCAATAATAAATTTCAAAACATACATAAACATTGTCTCGTAGAAATATACACTTAACTGTTCAATTATGAAATCTAATTATATTTTGTCTTCACATCAAATATCAATAGCATTATATACTTGAAAATGCCATACATAAATAAAATTTCTTGAATTATTTCAACTTGTCTAGAAAAGATATCCGTCAAACCAATGATGCATTTAAATTTGAAAATAAATTTCAAAACATACATCAATTTCAACTTGTTTGTATATTCTCTTTGTAGCCTTTTTTTTTTTTTTTTACTCGAACAATTAGGTTTGCAGGGTATCTTAAAACTTGATACTCTATAGTCATTTGATTTTGAATTCATCAGTCTAAAACTTATTACAAGGTTTATCAAGTTTCTTAATGGAGATAAATCTATACATAAGATAGAAAAATTATTTAATCTCACAAATAAGGGGAGAAAGAAACATATATACAAAATCAAATATGAGCTTTTAATTTAAAAGGTTCTAATAACACTGTGTTTGACTTTCATAATTTGAAGAATATATTCATTCACCAACGATGTTTTTGCTTGTCATTTCTTACTGATATAAGGTTTTGAGAATTGTTCACATGATATTAATGACACTTTTTATACATGTGTAGCTTACACAATTTACTCCAATATGTTTACAATAAGTTATGTGGGAAAAAATTGCTTTTATGAATCATACTTGTATTAGTAAGTAAATTAACTGATAATAATATTAAATTTAAAAATTCATGAAAAATAGTTATCTCAAAAGAAAAATAAAATTTCCCTTTCCCACACTTGTTTTGCAAAATTTTCCATATTTTTTTAACTCATTAATCTCCATGTTATTCATGGTTAGATTATTTGTCTTCCTTTGTTATTCATGACAAAAAGGGAGATGTTATTTATTTCAAGAAAGTTGGAAAGCATATGAGTTAGGGGGAGAATAGAATTTTTTTTGACTGATTTTCACTTGGAATTTTAATATCAATATTGTGTTTTGTTAGCATTGATATTAATTTTCTATATGTTATTTATAAGTTATTATTATTGCACGAATTATTGTATGCTTTAGTTTACACATGTTTTACTTATGTTGTTTTATATAAATTAGTTATATTTTATTTAATTGTCAGTTTTCTCTTACTTTTCACGTGGTATTATTGTCTTCATGTGTTTCAAGCAATAGGTGACAAGTTAAAGTTTGGGAATTAAGTTTTTGGTAGTTAGGCTATTTTAGATTTGACTTTGAAATAAATGATTTTGTCACGGAATGCCCAAGTGGGAGATTGTTAAGTCCAAATTATAATTAAAAATTTCAAAATTTGTAATTGACAATTTTTTTAGTCAAAATCAAGTTCTAGTTGAATTGTATTAGGAATTTATTGAGTTGTTATCACGGTCAAATATGATTTAATAAGTCCTAGTTATAGTAAATATAGTTTAGGATTGATAGAGTCCAAAAAGAATGCAAACAAATCTAAGAAGAAGTTCAAAATTCGGATATCAAGAAGTTGATTCAAAGACGAACTTACTGCCCTCGCTTCTTGTGCGTATAGCACTCGAGCGCTTAAAATAGGAGTGCTGCTGCTCGTTTGGTGCTCGAGTGGCAGATCACTGCTTGCTTGGTGTGGCCTAGAGCTCAAGCAGCGGCTCAATATGAGGAATAGTGAAATTTGAGTTCCTTTTCATTACAAACACATCTACTATAAATATATGGCCCCATAAACGTCTCGAGGTGGGTTGGATCATTATTTTGCCTTAGAGATCTCATTATTGAAGATCGTAATTGCATTCTATTGATTTAAATCCAAAATCTTTGTTCATATATTTGATCCTTATATTGATCCTACAATAGTAGAGTCTTCTTGCATGTCAAGAGATTATATTTTAAAATTCAAATACATATTCGATATATCTCTTGCTTCAGCCTACAGATCAAAGCACAAAAAATCCTAGATCAAACACCAAAACAAAACCCTACTTTCGCCAATTATCTTTCAGAATTATGGAGTTTCAGGAAGAGGTGCTTGGAATTTTGGCGCTCAAGGACAATGTTTGTTCTTGTTGATCCACGTGGAGAGAAAAGTTGCTATAAATTCTTAAAAGTGCGGGCATGCACAATCAAAAGAGTTCCTTGGTGATTTACAAGTTAGGTACTAGAGTTGCTAAAGTTTAGTAGTGTATGGACTAATTATAAGTTAACTTTTCTAGTAGATCATTTACTCGTAAGCTTTCTCGGAGGTTTTTTATCCAGTTAGGGATTTTCCCCAGTGATCAATTTGGTGTTCTTTATTATTTATTTATTACTTTTGATCGTTATAAATTGATTGATACTTGGGGTTATTTAAATTGGATTAGTTAACTTAACCATCTAGAATAATTAATAAGTGTATTGTTGCTTTTAATTGTTTGATTCCGTATTTGGGTCTAAATATCTAGTAAAATCAAACTTTCAAAACTTGAAAGGCAAATATGTCAAATAATTAGATTTGAACTATGGCGGAAAAAGATAAATCATAATACTTCAATCTTGAAAATGATTCATTTCAAAAAACTGCTAAAAAAACACTTAACGGCATTGAATTAGACTATGCAAAATAGCATCAATTCATCTAAAATTAACTATTTTTTTCTTCTCATACTATGTGTAACATTCTGCTAATTTTGTATCTTATAATTAATTTAATTATTAGTTCAATCCTTGAAATGATCGTTATCTTATTGATTTTTGAACCTCGTGTGAGTTCGAGATTTAAAATATTATAGGAATGAGCGAGTAATTTTAGCCACATAGAAAAGTGATTTTAAGTATTGTAAGAAAATGGAAGTTCCATTATTGGAAAATAATGGGAAAAGGGGGGTTTAGAGAATAATATCTTCATATATTTATCTTTAAAAGTTTTAACCATAATTGTTGACTTTCATGAGTCATTCATGGACAGATGGCAGGAGGAAAAATTGGGCTGGGATTCTAAGATAGAGTTGATGAGTAAGGTACTTGCTTATGGATAAAAATTACTACTTACGGAATAATATTAAGAAAACTCTCCTCTTGTACCACACTTGATTATTATCTTGGGATTGAACTTCACTCAAACTAGTATAAATAGGACACTAAATATTAGAAATCCTACAGCAATTCACCAGCTCAAGAACACTCCAAGAAGATAATTACGTGACTAAGGTAATGAACTATATTCTTTTTTGAATTCAGAATTTAAATTCAGCAAATAAGACTTCATAAGATAATTAAGTTCTTAAATCAGGAGTCTGGAAGGGAAAATCAAATTATGAGAGAAACTTTTGGAAAAAAAATGGGAGCACAGAAAAGTCCGTCAATGGAGATTCTAATGCTCTTAGTCGGTACACGTGCTAAATCAAGGGCACGTGTGCTTGTATTCTTATAATTATGGTATATTATAGGTACCCATGCTCCTCTGGTATTAAATAAATCTGATTTGGAAGGCCCTCATGCCATCAAAAAGTTATTCTGAGAACATGATATAGAAATAAGATTCTGAAATAATTGATTTGTAAAATTTGACAAGACCAATTCCAGAATCTGTTCCTCCTCTAATTAGCGAGTAAAACATGTAGCTAAATTTATATTGTTTATGTGATTCCTTGTACGAAGCTATGTAGAATGGAATTATGTGAATAAGTTTATTATTATGCAATTATTCATTCTATACATAAATAGTATATTTCAGAATTTTTATCAGCATGGCGTAGATATGATACATTTAAATATTGATTGATATGCATATGGTGCGTAAATTCTAAATTGTACACCAACGTGGGTCATATGGATCAATGATTGAACGAGTGCTGGACCCTTATGTGAAGTATTTGGCGTTGCAATACCTCGATGGTGATCAATTGTACAAATGACCAGACACATAACGTATGGCTAGTTATAAATTTATTATGTCTAAGAGGGACATGTACATGAAAGAGTTTAGCAATACTTATGCTTAATTAAAGCGAGCCCAGCTGTACAATTTTTTGATTTCACAGGAGCCCAATGAGATTAAGGTAAATATTTAAGAAAATAGCGTAACATGTCATGTATCAAGTGCATGCCAGCACCATAGTTTGCTCATTGAGTTTTTATACTAATTCCGCTTTTCCCTACCACTTTTAGGTAACAATGATGCGTAATTATATAGAGTATAGATAGGATAATTGGTCCATTACCCACGATGGTGAATAGTTTCATTAGACATCAATTGTTGACATATGATCATATTACTCGGGGGAGATGAACACAAATATTCAAAGGGTTACTATTACTATTATGGTTCGTTATAGTACCATGACTAACAATATGATAGTAACGGTGATCCATATTACATAATGCAAGAAAATGGAAGCTATAAAAGAACGTAAAAAGAGGAGAAGAAAATTGTATATTTTTTTACTTTTGAATTGATAACTTTATGTACTACCACCCATTCCCTATAGATTTTGGTGAAAATAATAGTTAGCTGTCTAAACTATAAGTCAGCTTTGGAGGTGGCTTCAGTTATGTATTGTACTCTATGAAAAAGTAGTATAAAGTAAAAATTTAGTTGTGTAGTCTACTTTCTATCTTCCATTTCTTGAAACAACCAGTATATAGGTAGGTAAATAAATAAATAAGAAAAAAAGTAGTAATTGTGATATCAGAGCGTATCACATGATATTGTAGACTGTCCAATGGAACTACAAGCCATCACATGAGAGAAAGCCGAACTATCAAGTAAGTAATTCAGATAATTATTCGTTAATATTATTCTTCATAAGATTGGGTGGAAAAGATCAAGATTGTTGGTCTAAGGCACTTGGATGATTCAATTAAATAAGTTATACAGAAAGTATTAGAGAGTTAAAAGCTATCGTATATGCTCCTACCATATATGCATACAGCCTACCGTATATGCGCCTATCGTATTTCCATACAACCTACCGTATAAGAGCCCACCGTATTTGCATACAACCTATTCTATATGCATAAACCTACCGTATATGTATGAGCTTACCATATGTGCAAGAACCTACCGTATATGCACACAACAACCTCACATGCAGCAATTAACTTTTAAGCAAAACCATATTAGTCATCCCAAATGTTATTATGCAACACGTTAACATCAAGTATTTAATTTCTTATATTCGAATTTATTAAATGCATCAAGTTGAGAAAATGGAGAAAATAAACTGGAAAATTTGAAGTATGATAATTAAAAAGTATTATTGAAAATGGTGGTGGTCATACAGTTAGCAAAATAAAGGAAAATTTGAAAAGAATTAAATAAAAAGACGTAAGACAAGGATATAAGTGTTGAAAGTATATTAGGTCTGGGAATTTAAATGTGGTCTTGTAGAGATTGAAAAGACTCTAAAAGATTATCATTTCACAATCTAAATTAATTCTTCACACTATTACTTATCATTAGCAACCAGCCGTAAAACAACCGTTAGCTATAAAGGGCATAACAAGTCACAAAATGAGGTTCGTTTTTGGCCTGCTAAGCTACAAATATTTAAACATACTTCATAAAAACTGGGACAAACCTCATCAGAAGGTCCTAGGCGCTAATTAATATGAGGCCCTTGAACATGACTTTTTTACAATAGTAGCAATACTCACGAAAAGGGAGAGAAAATACATCACACGAGCAAGTTGATCAGTGTCAACCGTTGCAAAAAAAAAAAAAATTTCTTTGATTATATATTAGTTTTACAACAACTATATTCATCTCTATACCAATTTTCCTCCTCGGCTCAGCTACATACATGATCATAATCACAATAGGAAGCATATTAGAAGTATATTTAAGGTATGTCTTTAGCACAGTTTCTCTAAGGACTAGTCAATTCAAGGTTGGAAAAATCATCCCTTTTATGTTGTTTTAATAGGTCTTCGCAGCTTCAACTTACCTCTCGTGGATCTCCAAGAATTCCAGCAATGTAATTTCAAACTTTTATACAAGCTCATCATGTACAACTAAGGCCAGTGAGGATGAAAATTATTCTAAAGGAAAGATTTGAAACTCTAAAAGAAAATATTAAGTTCCCTAATAGAGAACTAAAACATCCATTACACTGAATAGAATATAACACATGTTAATTATAAAGAATGCATCACTCAAATGAAAATAAAAGTCCATTCCCAAAAGACATGCATAAATTCCTATTAGTCTAGAATATGAATCAGTAATGAAGTACCAAAAAGTCATGGAAAAAAAAATAAAAAAATAAGAAGCTCATCAAAAAATAAAAGAAAAAGTAAAAATAAAAAGCATCTTCAACATTTGAAACCGGGGGACACAAATGATAATTAGCATCCAATTGGATTCAAAGATTAGTTCTTTATGAATTACGAGCCCAAAGATAATTAATTGAAATACTGAACACATTGCATTCTTAAATTATCCAATCAACCTGACCCCATCCACCCACCTAAATTGCCTTCCACTCACTTCATAACAATTTAGAATAGTTGTGAGCTATTTTCAAGAACCATTCTTATTCTTTTTCCCTCTATTCAATAGCAATTAACAGATAAGAATCAAGAATTCTAATGTTTTTAGCATTATCCATAATTTGTATCTCAGAAGAAAATAATGAATAGTTTTCAAGGGAAATCTAATTATTTTTAAATGGATTAACCACATAAATTAAATACCAAAATAAGAAACACAAGAAACATCTATTTGGGTTTGTTAATAGGACAAATTAGTGTCCTAAGCAAACTATGAAGAAAATGGAAAAGTGACAAACGTTTTTCTTCCTTCTTGGCATACTCCGGTGGTGGCTATGGTCTTTTCCTTCTTGCAATCCTCCAGTGGCAGCAGTGGGGCGGGTTGTGAATGGATGTGGGCCGAATTTTTTTTTTTTATGAGGCCCCAAAAATTTGAGGCCTAGGCCATGGCCTAGTTGGCCTTTGGTAGGGATGGCAACGGTTCGGTTCGAGGTCAATTCAGCTAAAACCATAACCGTACCACCAAATTTTTGGTCATACCATAAC
>CAIGRP010133073.1:0-24506 GCA_903798385.1 Fraxinus cuspidata
GTCCGAGAAAAATTGCAAGAAGGTCCGATCAAAATTCTCCACATCCCTTCAAAGCATCAAGTGGCAGACATCCTTACTAAACCCCTTGGTTCCCTTCATTTTCATTATTTGATACGCAAGTTCATTCCCCTCTTGAGGGGGGGTGTTGGAATCTACAATCCTACCTTGAAGCTAGAGTTAAAGTCAAGGAAAGCAAAATGTAGTTCTCAGTCCAAGCTACTAGAAACAACTTAAATCAGTTTCTAATGTACAGATGTAAATATTTGATTGGTTTAGTTTGTTAGGTGATAGTTAGATGATAGCTTTTACACGTGTATATAAACAGTATTGTACAATGTGATAGAGTTGAGAAATAACATTTTATACTAATCTTTCTCCCGTTTCTTCTCTCTTCAATTACAACTTTTCACAAGTAAAATGGATAGAAAAAGCCTGTTAAATTTTTAATTACTACATAAATCATAAATCTCTAAATACATTCAAATCAGAACATCCATTCCTTAGTTTACCAGAATATTATCCAGTACCTCCCAAAACAAACCCATGCAAATTCAGAAATTAAACTAATTAAAATGAAATAAGTCACTAACTATTCACCAAAAATCAAGTTGACCTCTTCATTTTTTTCTTCTGTGACAATGTAAACTCATGTTTTCTGCCGTATAGCTCAAGGTAAACAGTAACTCATTTACACAAAATTAAATTGGCATAATTAGTCAAGATCTTCTAGAAGTAAACGCATTCACAATGTCAAGCAACAGCAGAGCATTATGTAAGAATTATCCCAAAAAAAAAAGCATTAAACTCAAACCCCAATAAATTAAAAGATTTGAAAATTAAGAAGAAAAAACCGAGAAAACAGGAGAAAGGAAAGAGAAAACCCACCTCACAAATCAGCACAGAAATACTGAAACTTGATTTAAAAATGCAATTTGGAGGATTTCAGCACTGGTTAATAAGAATTACAAAAAAAGGAAACGGAGAAGAGAGATTTGTAAGGTAAGACAGTAAGTTAAAAGGTCACTTTCTGGTAAAAAATTACAATGTTTGTTTGGAAGAATAATACTTATCTTGACACGTAAGGTTTGAAGGAGAAAATGTGTGGACCCCAAAGACGAACGTAACGATAATAGAGAACCGTATATCCAGCAGATAGAACTTTAGCAGAGCTGTAATTTTGTCCAAATGTAGATTAATTGGAAAAATAAAAATAAAAATTGGGGTTATGCATTTTCTTGGAAGTTTATTAAAAGAAGAAAAAAATGTATCGTATTTTCGAAACCTTTTAAAAATATGCATTCGAAACTCGTCATTTTAATCTTAATACTTACATCTCAAATCTTTTAATAAATACACGCTAAAAGACATTTGGACGATTCCTATTCAATGACAATTAGTTGACCAAACGTCAATCTCAAACAAGTATGGAGCGAAACTAGGGACGAGAAATCACCATAGTGATCACAATTGCAATGATTGGTGGTAGAGGTGGGAGCGATAGTTTTAATTTATGAAATTTTTGATCAACTTAGTATCATTTGGATGGACCTTTCCTATGCAGTTTAGGTGGAAAGCTAATAATAATTCATTTTTTCATGCAAAATAGTTTAACATAGTGTGTGCGTGCACGCGCGTGTGTATATATTCTAAATTTAAGCTCGTCATTATATTTTGTTAAATGAAGTTTTATGTATTAATTGTGCATTCGATTAAAAAAAACTCACATTTGCACGCAATGAAGTGTGTTAAAGAAAAAACATAAGTTAACCACTCGTTCTTGTTATAATTTAACAATTATTAAATTATGTAGTGATTTTAATTAAAAAAATTATAAATGAGGTCATGAGCTCCAAATACCTTGTTGAAAAATAGAATCTCGTGAATTAATGTTAGTAGGACTTTCTTAAAGTTGACTACTCAATTTTCTAAAAGTTCTCTCAAATTATTTACACATAAAATCTCCAAATTACTTTAATAAAATAAATTTATATGACTTGATGTGATCACAAGAAATAATTGAACATGACAACAACTTTTCGTACTAATCCACATGAAACCTTCCTTTTCCTTAAAAATCCCAAATTTAAGAGATCCTTATCCACATTTGTTATGCTAGAGATAAGAACTTAATATTCACCAACTTCTTGATATTTTTCATTTAAGCCGTTCATGTGATTTCATTCGTTCAAGAAGAAATAGAGTTAGGATACTTGGACTGCAAGACAAATTTTAAGGCAATAGACCAAATTCATGTCGAATTCTCCATGCAAATCAACCAACTTTTATACATGTTTTTGAGTATTTTCTTTTGAGATTCTGAATATGAGCAAACTGTAAATTTTGCATTGTACAGTACTCAGAAATCACTAGAGGCGAAGATTAATCGACGACAACATATATTTTTGAGTGAATTATTCAATATTGAAGTACTACTACTCATTCAAACCAGGACAGAACCTTCCATCACTATGGTGGCTTTTCCTCGAAGTAAAACTCTCTGATTCTTCTCATCAAGAAGCAGATTTAGCACGCCACTTCTTGGTGATGCCTAATTCATACACAAAATTACCATGGTCAAGACTAGACGACGTGAAAATGTGACTCAGAGAGAGAAGGAGACGAACCTGATATGCTACAAAATCACATTTTCCAAGCCTTTTGCTCCAGTAGGGCACCAAAGCACAATGTGCACTTCCACAAACAGGGTCCTGAACAATGTAAAATATACCAAAAAGTTAAATCTAAAGTTATATTCGCAACTCTGACGTTCATACTTGAGTTAGTTAAGCATTAAGAATAAGTGATTGCAGCACTGAAAATATGCCATTAAAAATACTGGTTCCATGTTAAGTAATTAGTCTATGAAACACAAAGGAGAGTGAATGAAATGTGAACTCAGACGCGTAATTTGTTAGAATATTGCCTCAAAAGAGCGAATAATAAAACAAGAAAGGCATATCTTGAAGGCAAGAAAAGTTGGGTTGATCAAATTATCTTATGAAAAGGATCCATTCCGTCTTTTAATTTTATTAATTGGTGAAAAAGATGGCATGAATTATTAACAAATTGGAACAGAACCTTTTCATGGACTGCCTTGCGGAAAATATAGGTAAACAATGCAGCAATTATTCCCAATATCTATTTGTTTTTCTCTTCTATTTGGTATGTGTCAAAATGGAAAAATTAGGTCTAGCATTCAAACAAATTTCTTGTTCTCTCTGTGGTTTGTACTAAGGGCAGAATATTGTGTTTGTGGCGAAACTAGGCTATATATTTCTTTACTATACTAAATGGTTTGGGTGAGCGAAAAATTCTAAAAGATTGTAACAATAATTCATAGTGAAATATTTTCGTCTTTGATAGTCCCTAATTCTTTTTCATCTATTTCAGTAATTGACTTCTTAATATTTCTTTGAAAGAGAATACTGTGGATAAATCAAGGAATTGGTATCAATTCCCAACATAACCACCTTGAGAATCAACTTTAGAACTAGAAAGCAACTGAAGGAGCACGAAAAATTTCAAAGACGCACTAAGTCACTTAATAAATGTTCTTTTTTCCCGTCTCCATATGGATAGCTAGAACATGGTAACAAGATGAAAAGGCCAAAAAATTTATAATGGATTTTCACTGGATGGTTTAATGCCTTGAGTGATCATAATTATACTGTAAAGCATGAAAGTACATATATAATGGATGATTATTGGCATAAATGCAGGCAGCTTAAAGTTGTTCAGTCTTTTGATGAAAATCCAGCATATTACCTCATCGATACCTAGTTTTGGGCAGAAAAAGCGACTAAAGAAGTCAAATCCAGAACCAGCAGGAGCAGGTCCTGTAATTATAATTCCTCTACCGGGACAATTTTTTATCTCGCCAAATTGTGGCTCTACTTCTGCAACTGCATTCCCTGATGGCAGCACAACCTGCCAAAATATAACAGGAAAAGAAAAATCAGTCGTTCGCTTTGATTAGTTTTCCATCTTTTCAGTGAAAAAAAATGGGCCTTCCTTTCCTCGGGTAATCGACTGACCTATAATAAATACCACATCTACTTCACTATTTGCCTCATCATTAATGAGTTCCATTACATACATATGCTTAATATAAAGTTACATAACCACAATGTAATGGTTTGTTTGTTGCGTACAATGCACGCGATTTTAACATCTATTTCTTTCTTAATATTGTCTAATATTGTTGAGTTTGCCTTACAAACATGCCATAACGGACGAGTAAATTAGAATACTCACAAGGAGGTCAATAGAGGTCTTCTTGATCTCCATCACAGAAGCACCATTCAAGCTTTTAGAAATTGCTGAAACATCGGTCGCATAATCATATTCCATTACTGGGACAACAGGAAAGTTTAGTTCAATGAGCCAGGTCTCGGATGCATCACCGTTCTGAAAGTGTGATGACTCTGAAACCTTAATGTTAGGTATTCTCTTTGCAGTCAATATCCCCGACAGTGTTGAGAACTCGATCACATCAGCATTCACCAAATCAAAAGTAAAGAGAAAGTGGGATGCTGCTAATGTAGCATGTCCGCAAAGTTTAACCTGCAAAGAATAGTATTCTTACAGAATGATCTTATCGGAATATTATAATCACACAAGACAAGTTACTATGTAATTAAGCACCAATAACTAATGCTAGTCACTCAAAATACATTGACCATCCATGAAACTTAAAATTTTAAATTCAGATCCTTCATCTTGTGCAATGAAAACTAGGGAAGAAAAAAAATTTGGGGCAAAAGAATTCTACTTGGGACAGAACTCTTTGCTAATGTTTAAGATATGGGCACAGTTAGCCCCTGTTTAACAACAATTAAACAGAGTTTTTTGGGAAAAATAAGTTTTGAAATAGTGATTTTTTTGGAGAATATGTGGTTAAAAAGTAAGAAAAAGTTTTGAGTTTACGTGCAGAATATTTTATTGTGAGAATGTGTGATAAAAAATGAGTTTTGAGAAAAAATAGTTTTGTAAAAATGGTAATCAAACAGGGGCTTAATAAAAGATCTTCATTTTTTCCCATGAACTTCAACAATCTTGAAGAAAAATATTTCAGAGATTTCAAACTTTGAGAATAATATATGTCGTACTTAACCAAAATATTGAACGCCAAACATGTAGAACATTGACTTCCAATGAAGATTACTTTATCCACAATGGAAACAAGCTGCAGCCCCAGAAAATAAAAATCAGTTTGCGCCCTGAATTTATGGAGTTTATTTAAATTGGTAACACTAATTGAGGTCCACAGTACCAAATGCACAAAGTGCACCAAGGCACTAAGACCTTGTAGACCTTAAGCACTCGAGGCACAAGCTTTTAGAGAGCGACATTCATAATAGATATGAAATTAAAATATTCCAGTACACCTAAAACATTTTTAACATTTAAGTAATTTCCTTGAAATTGCAGGAAATAACTTCTCGACAATAATTTGAGCAAAAGAGAAGTGAAGGAAATGATTTTTTCTTTTTCATTTTTCAAGTGAAGTAAATGCTTGAAGTACTTGTGTGAAAGATTTCCCTTGTGTGTTTCAGCAATTGATTCTGTTTCAACAGCTAAAAATCCGGCACCACTTAACACGCTAGAACGAAAACAGTAGTTTGATAAAGTTCTTCCTTGTTGCCTGCACACTTGAGCTTTTATTCTGCTTCATCAAAGCATGAACTTTGAATATAAAATGAGCGGAAGCAAAGCAGGCGTCATGTGCTTCGAGCTTGGGCACTTTCCGTCAATCAAATTATCTCAAATCAAAACCACGATTGAAGATCCAGTTTACTATCTAATAATACTTGAAGCAGTAACCTTAGTCATGCAATTTAGAATCAAGATCGACATCATCACCGGAATTGATTCAATTTCAACTCATTATTTGATCATTTCTTGTTCTACTGGTGGCCTCGAACACAACACTTACGCAAAAGACCTTGCATTAACTATTTATCAAAAGATTGTCACGTGTCAAGCCTTTAAAAATGTGAGAGAGCGTGTTGAAGAAGACGGTTAATTATGATTGCAAGTATGAAAAGACTATAGTATAGAAGTTGAATGTCAATGGATAAGAAGGAAAAGAAAGAAAACATACCTCAGCAACAGGAGTGAACCAGCGAAGACGGAACCTGGGGATGGGGGGAGCATTGCCCGAGTCATTGGTAGACTCAGGTGAGTCAGTGAGCTGAGTCAAATAGCAAGTCTCAGATAAATTAAACTCGCGCGCCACCGCTTGTAGCCACTCTTCATCTCTCTCCTCCTCCAGCAAGCACACTGCCGCCGGGTTCCCCTTGAATGCCTCGTCAGTAAATGCATCGACCTGTTTATTTTAAATCATCCAAACTTTAAAACCCCACTAAATTATATTGTAACCGAGTGTAAAATCCTGCATCCCTCGAATATGAAAACAATAATCAAAACAAGAACTTGAAGTACTCTTCTTATCCAAATTGACCTGTTAAATCGAATCCCAAGACTTAAAATGATATCAAACGATCAATTGTGTGCATCTAAAGCTCAAATGAACAATTTAAATTTCAAAATTGGCATTTTCATAACCTTAAAATCCCAAATACTTATAAAACGAAAGATTACCACACAGTACTTCACGGGCTTCTTGGCCATAGTGTAAGGTGAAGAAGAAGAAGAAGATTACAGGTATTATTGAATTCCAAAAATGAGAATTTTTAGGTGGAGAGTGAAACAAATATCCACATCCAAATCTGGTCAACAAAATCTGAGTAAAAAATAGAAAGGTGATGGTTCCACGAAGCTCCTTCGTTTTCTTTCCTTGTCGCCCAAGCCCTGGAAATTTGTGCCCGAGTCTGATTATTCTTCCAAGTAAATTTATTAAGGCCATGTTTGTCGATGCTTATAATTGTAATTGATTATAGTAGTGAATTATCATGAATGAGGATAAAAAATATATAAAAGTTAAGGCCTTGTGAATCTTATGGATAAAAATAAAGTTTAATTGAATTATGAAGTTAAATGAAATTACATAACTGATCAATTCTTTAATGACTGTCTGGGGGAGCTTTTCCCTAATTTTAGCAATTAATTAACCGTTACTCACTTGAACATGGGTCCCATTTTGGTAGCTATTTTTGACATTCTAAAAATGAAATATCGAAAATAATTGCCTATCATGAAAAATGAATTAAACGTTAAAGGGCAAAAAGGTCATTCTGCATTAAAATGGTCCAAAATTGCAGTTGCCATATGTGACATTCTGCTTTAAAGTACCACTGACAATGAAAAGCAATGGACATAATTTAGCTACAAATTAGATAAAAAGCTTTCCCAGACAAGCCCTAAACCTAAACGTCAACTAATGATCATTGTGCTTATGTTGTGATTCTTAAGAAAATAAAACCTTGCAGGCCGCCAAAAATTCCAAATCCCCTTTTAATCCTAACCCTATTTTTAATCTTAGTAAAATTGCAACAACAAAGTATAAACAGAAGGTCAACTAAAAGGAACTAATTGCTTTAAAAGCCATGCTTGTTTTCTCGGGATTAAATCTCAAGTCAAACCAGGGACACCATTTGATCAGGGACTTAATCCCTAAACAACCAGTTTATTCCTTGCTTTAGTGATTGTGGCACCCCTGGTTTGACCTGAGATTTAATTCCTAGACAACCATTTTATCCCTTGCTTTAATGATCGTTAGTCCACGTGAAGATTTAACTATTAGTATGCTGGATACGATGTTAGTTAGGAAAATGAAGTGACCAATATGATGCGTATAACATTAACAACTATCCTTAAAGGTTGCGTAGATGAAGAAAATAATGAACAATAAAGAAAAATTTTAAATTATTTTATATCTGAAGAGTTTAATAGAAGTAAACGATCCTAAGTAGACTATGGTCGCCTGTCGACGAAAGATAATTTAAAGAGAGCTTTAAAATAGAAAATTTGAATGCATTAAAAATAACTTACTTTTTTACCATCCATACGTTGAAGTATTCGCAACTTATACAAGCATTTTCACAATCCAACATAAACAAGGAAAACTGAAGGCAAAATGCCAAATAAATTCCTAATATAGCAATTGACATCATTTAAAGAATAATTTCAATAAATTCTGAAACTAATTCGAAAGTTCAAAACCCATAGGCCATCGAACAAGTGCTCAGCACGAAGAAACGAGACGTTTCAACGCTACGAACATTTTAAACTTGGCGCATTGAGGTATTATTTGGAGTGAAATTGCCAAATCTTTGCATCTTTTCGAGTAAATTAAGATAATGCACAGGTTGTTCTAATATTATTTGAAGCACATTAAGATAATGTACAGGTTGGTCTAAGAGTGCATTGGTTGAATTATGGCAAAATGATCACCAAAACCCTTCTTTGGCCATCTTCAAAAAGTTGCATAGAGTGATGTTTGGAAGCTCGGCTGCACTTTCTTCCTTCTTGCATATCTTTGTCATCTTCAAGGAGTTGGAACCATCCAATTGGGTGACTGTTTTCGAGCACAAATTGTAGAACTGTCGAAAAGGCAATTTAGTCAGGCATTCGAAAAAAAAAAAAAAAATCAAATTCTCATCTAATATAACCATTTCAAAGACGCCAATTCCCTGCCCCTGCTCCGCCAACAGGACCTCGGGTAGAAAATTTTTGTGGAGATCAGCATATTGAACATTAAACTAGTGGAAGCTAAGTATAAATATACTTGTTAAGTAACTTATATGTTTCAAAACATATTTGGGACCCGTTCGCCATTGTTTAAGAAGCCAAAAGCTGCTTCTAAGACTAAGAATCTGTTTTTGTACACGTTTTAGTAATTTTCTTGAAATTTAGAAAACTTTTAGAAAAAGTCGTAAAAAGAAAAAGTCATTTCAAACGGGTCCTTGGATGTATCATTTTTTTCCTTTTAAGTAAAAAAAGATGAAGTTATTTAGCCCTTATTTGAGCCATATTATTTTTCTCATTCTTATTCTTCTACTCATTTTCAACCACACATTCTTCAATAAAATAATATTTTCCAGCACATCAATAACTTTTCTTTCTTTTTAAACCACATGTTTTCCATCACATCAACAGTAAAAATGCATTCTTACTTCCAAAAAACAGTAAAAATGTATTCTTACTCCCAAAATGTGCACCAAACAGGGTTTTACTTTAAAACTTATAAGTCAACCTTTTTTAGCACAGACCAGTTATGGAGGAGGAAACGGTATCCTTGTGGTCAGATACAAAATAAGTGCTAAACAGATTAAAAAAAGCTCAGAATAACAAACTGAAAATGTTGGCCGCAATGATCAATTTCTACCCTTGGGCTGGGTTTTAACATAAAAAAATTGAATTGGAAGATATACCTCACAAACACCATGCAGTAGTAACCGATGGAAAGGATCTTGAACTTGTAGCACAAGAACATCTCCATCCTGACTCCCCTTGATGAACGATCGTACACGTTCCTGAAAAACGTAATAACAATGTTACTAGGGAAACAAAGTGAGAACAATATACGAGAAATATTCAATATTTCACCCAATTATTTTCATGATTTCTCAACATTTAATTCGTAACTATGAGAAGTAGAAACAATAGAAGCACGGATATTGTCTTGCAATAAATTTCAAATACCTCGTAGCTATTAATCAATTCTGAAAGAAAAGAACGACGAAGTGCATCTCTCGTTCTACAATCAACCCTATGCCATGCAGTCAGTACAGCAACTTTATCAGCACCTACACGCCCTCTCCGCTTTGCAGACGAGTCTTCGAGGGACGCTATAATAGAATCCTAGAAGAACCAAACAAAGATCTTAGAGAATATAAGCATGACCTCATGCCACATGCCAAATTGTAACAGCAATATAGATATTGACATGTTAAGTTGCCACAATTGGAAAAAGGAAAACTAAAAGAACATCTATATAGTTTTAAGCAATTGAAGCTCATGGTAATACATGTCCTGCAAACACTAAATTTCCCTTCTGAGCATACAGTAAGCTAATTTTATACATCTTGCAACAAAATGAAGTTCAGAAGGTGCAAAATGCACTTATTAGTTCCTCAAGAAAACCATGTTTTTGTTTCCTCAATAAGCATCTACATGAACAAGAATTCTCCATTCAATGTAACAAATAAACTTTTCAAGAATCGTTTTAGAGACTGTTAACCTCCATCATAAACTAAACATTCTAAAGGAAATGCTGCAGTAGAGATGCACAAATGGGATGGTGCAATATCACGATCTATAAAATCCAGAGTGAGTAGCAGTTCGATAGCACTAAAAATTTTCAGACTCTAGTGAAGTGCATTCTGAAAAATATTCCAACAGTTTCAAGACTACACACTATATGCTTTAGCAAACAAGAAAAGAGAGAACCTGCTTGTCCATGTCTATATTCCTGAACTTGTCCCACTCTCCCAGATTAGTCATGCAAAATGGTGAAAGTGGCACATCATCACCTGTAAAACTAAAACAAATCAGGTTCAAGTAAGGGTCTGGACAAATTAGGGCACTTGTGCAGATTAACAGACATGGACTGCCCAACTTTAGAGGTTTATAGACTAGTTTTCATTTGCATTTACTTTCTTTGTATGGGAATTAGTACTTTCCCATTTATTGCTTTCCATTTATTTTTTGGCATTTGTTGCTAAGTTGCATTCAGGAAGTTAGGTTTATGCCCCCTTCTTTTATGTACACTGGCCTATTTTATGTTATACATATGGTTGGGGTTAAATCCTTAATCCCCATTGACCTTTCTTAGTGGAGCATAAGAACTCACCAGAGATGTGTAGATGTCTATATATGGTTGGGGTTAAATCCTTAACCCCCATTAACCTTCCTTAGTGGAGTATAAAAACTCACTAGAGATGTGTGGATGTCTTTGCTTAAAAAAAAAAAAAACGTTCATAGAAAGCTTGGCTGTTAAGGGCTATTCATTTGCGTGAATAACTGTATAGGAACACATTCGTGTCCATGAGGATAAGACTTTCTTTTTACGATAAACAGTCGTCCATCTTGTCATTCATAATTCAAAAGTTTGAGTCTATTACGATTAATATGTAACATATAAATGGATACAAGTTCTGTCTATATAGCACACAAATGTATTTATAGACATTTAAATATTACACCTTATAAAACAATATAGACTACTCATTTCCCATTTATATATTACACCTTAAAAAACAATATACTACTCATTTAAGTACCAGATGCCGACCACCCAAAAAGTAAAAATGCTTTTTGTTCTGTCTACTTATACAAATTGATTAAATTTCCAAACAAATAACTCTGGGGGACTTAAGTTGCAACATCTTGAATCAAATACCTTATGAGAGTACAATTTAACTAATTTGGGTGATAAAGAAATTACTTGTAACGTGTTTTACAATAATAACTGGTTGGTCGTAAAGATGAGACTAAGCCCTTGTTTGATTATAATTATTTGAGATTCACTTCTCTCCCCCATTTTTGATGATATCGTCTAAATTTCCCCCCATTAATTTTCAACCGCACATTCTCCAAAAATAAAAAAAAATCATTTTTCCACGTAACTTTTCCCTATTTTTTAACAACAAATTTTAAAAAAAAAAAAAAGAATAAGAAACCAAACTCAAACAAACGCTAAATTGGAGATGGCGATCATGATTACGTCTCATTGACTGGGTAATGTAAAGAGTTGTTGGCACCCCCATTCATTTTCAACCGCACATTCTCCAAAAAAAAAATCATTTTTCCATGTAACTTTTGCCTATTTTTTAACAACAAATTTAAAAAAAAAAAAAAAGAATAAGAAACCAAACTCAAACAAACTCTAAATTGGAGATGGCGATCATGATTACGTCTCATTGACTGGGTAACATAAGGAGTTGTTGGAACCACGAAAATTACATATTTGCTAAAAGATAACTAGAAAACTTTCCTTCTTAGTTTAAACAATATTAGAAGCCCCCTCTTAGTCTTGTGTTTTTCTTTGACACGAAAAAGTTTTTGCCTGAACTTCAATCAAACGTATAGTCTTTTATAAAGTCACGAGTATATTTCAACA
The DNA here is from genome assembly GCA_903798385.1 of Fraxinus cuspidata. Classification (NCBI taxonomy): domain Eukaryota; kingdom Viridiplantae; phylum Streptophyta; class Magnoliopsida; order Lamiales; family Oleaceae; genus Fraxinus; species Fraxinus cuspidata. The sequence continues at coordinate 12,026 of CAIGRP010133073.1, forward strand.
AGTATCTTGTTTGCCTTGATACTTGTGATTAGGAGAAAACGATGTCTTTCCGAAACACAACTTACCCCATGGTGGTGGAGCAAACAATCCTCTGATTTCATCTGCATTCAAAGGGGGGACAAGCTCCATCAACAAACGATCATTTAGCCATCTACGAGATCTCCTATTGCTGACCTGTAGCCCGGCATTTAACATCAGTGACAACTATGATAGGTTTCACATAGTCCTAAAGGAGCTCATGTTCGTAAGAGTAACATTATTCAATTGAGAGGTTGCTAAGATCCAATAGATCTTCCAATAAGACTTGGTTTGGCTTTGTTGTTGAGCTACATTTTAACAGACTTAACCCTTCTGAAAAAAGAGAGAATTGAGAGATTACTTTTCCAGTCAAGCTCTCGAGAAATTCGATCTTTTTCTCAATCTCCGTTTCCCGAGATTTAACATTTTCACCTGCAACCATTTTCTAGCTGTGATCCACTGGCTTTTACCAAAAATATTAGCATTAAGATAATCCAGAATCCCCAAAAATATATTAAAAGCATAAAAAAACTGAATTAAATAAAAAAAAGGAGTAAATGATACACAACATAGGCGGGAGGAATTAATCTACAAGCATAAAATCAATAGTTCAGAAAAGACAAATTAAGAAAGGAAATATTAAAATTGAACCTTTGGAATCGGGAAATAGAGACGAGAACATAAGAAGATCTTGCTCCGTCTGAAGAATATTAGAATTCGCCATGATTAATTCAGTAAAGGTAGGCTTTTTATTAAATTTGAGATCTGAGGTTAGAGAGTGAAAGAGGGGCGTGGCCGTATCGGAAAATCTGAGATTTAAGGTTGAAGAAGACGACCAAATACAGAGAAAACGTTTAGGACAATGGAATATGCGATTTTGGTCTATGACATAGTATATACCGATGACGATCCAATTTTATTTTCATGGTCATAATCATTAAATTTTATATTTAGGGTTTGTTTGAGCCACATTATTTTAGAAAAATGTATTTTAAAATAGTAGATTGATATAAAATGTGTGGTTGAACAAGAAGGAAAAGTTATTGATGTAATGTAAAATTTTATTTTATTGAAGAATGTGTAATTGAAAATGAGTAGAATAATGAAAATGAAAATTTTAATATGGCTCAAACAAGACTGAATCATATTAAAGAAAAAATTAAAATTAAATTTGAAATGAATTCTAAATATTATATTATGAGCATGTTTCAGCAAATAATGAGAATGAAAAAAATAAGGTGGCCCAAACAGAGGCTAATGCGATTGTATCCAATCAATTTGATTTTACTTCATCATAATCGCCCAATTTTATAAAACGTTTCATCATTACTACCTAATTTCCTATAATATTTCACTGTAACCAATCAATTTCTTTTCACCAATTTTAATGAACATTTTTTTTTAAATTAACTTTTTATTTTATTTTTTTAAGTAACTTTTTTAAAATAAAATTTTATTTTATTTTATTTTTTAATTAACATTTTTTTAAAATTATTTTTTTATGTAACTTTTTTTAAGTTTTTATTTTATTTTGTTTTTCAAAATAAATTTTTATTTTTTTCAAAATTGTATTTTATATATACATATAATCCAAAGTTACCGTTTTACCACTTTTAAAATTAATGAAAATGGTGAAAAGAAGTTGGTTGGTCATGATAAAATGTTATATGAAATTGTGTGATCATAATAAAACGTTATATGAAATTAGATGATCATGGTGAAATAAAATCAAATTAAGCGATCATGTTGATACTAAGTATAAAGTTTGAGGATCATGACGAAACAAAATCAAATTTCGTAATCTTGGTGATACCAAATATAAAATTGAATGGTTATTGGCGGATTTAACCCTAGCTTATAAACATCAAATATCCGTACAGTAAAATGCATCACGGGCTAGAAACAGATTTTCATTAGGAAAATTGCAGTTTGAATCCTCTACCTTTTCAAGAAGTACAAATCAGTCTTAAAACTTATTTTTTGGCAGCATAGTCATTAATGTTTGAAAAATAAGCAGCTGATTTGAATGATTAATTTAAAAATTGACTAAAATTAACCATTTTTAAGAAGGGGAAAAAAGGATTTCAACATTTTTCTCACTTAAAAGCAATTTTAAAAAGCTATATAGAAATACAATTTAGAAAAAAAAATGAAGATCATTCAAAAAAAATAAAAAGTAGAATAAATTATGAAAAAGAATATGTATCTTTACCCAACCCAACTCACAACAACACTACCCTACCACGCCATTGCTGCCTTTGCCACCCAAATCGCAGTGGAATGTTCTTCGCGTATTGCACCTAACTTGAGCGAAAACTAAAGAGATTTCTTTCCCTTGGCTTTCGCTTTAACTAGGGAGAGATCCTCCACCTTTGATTTTTCCCAAATAGTGGTGGTAGCAAAAACCAAGGGGCTTGATTTTTCGCACAACTAAACTTGGTTGTGCATTCATGACTAAACTGTGGTGGTTTTTCATCGAGGTTTTGGTGGTTACAGAGGTGTGACGAATGTGATTGGTGTCATTGGGGAGGAGGTGCTATGGAGAGGCAAGATGGTGGTGACGAGAATGGTGGAGATGATGCCGACGGTCGGCATTATGAAGGTCGTGGTATACATTTTTTCTTTTTCTATTTTTTATCTATGTTTTAAATTATTTGAACTCTTTTAAATGAGAAAAATGCGGAATTTCAGTTTTGCCATTCTTAAAACTGGTTAAATTTCACTCAACTTTCGAATTAAAGAATTATATGACTAAAACCGTCAAAAGTTCCTCAACTGCATATATTTTCAAACATAGGGATTGTGCTGCCAAAAATGAAAAGTTCAGAATCTATTTGCACTTTTCGAAAATGTAAGGACTCCAAATGCATATTTCCCTATTTAAATTTTATATATTTTATTTACTGTTGATATTAAATAAAGGATCAATATTTATTTGTACATTTCGAAATGTTAGGACCTAAAATTCTTTTAATTAAAATTAAGGGTATATTGTTCTTTTCTTTACAGTAACATCAACCACATATTAAATACAGAGGTTAGGGAAGTCCAAGTCAAGACACTAACATTAGAAACATTTGGACAATGAAAGTAATGGTTAGGGACTTCACGCCAAATGCTCTAAAATTTGTATTTTGACTCAATTAAAGATTTAGTAAATTTATAAATATCTTATAATGAGAAATAATAAGAGGAATAATAACGAGTCTAAAACATATGATAATTGATGCTACCAAAAATCGTATCTGGTGATTTCCAAGCCTGACGACTGAGGATGAGCACGAACGAGGTCTCCCGGAACCTGAAACAAAGGCGTCGAAGCGTGTCCTCGTCGCCTCTCTGATGCTTACAAAGAGAGGATTTTATGAAAATATATGTGCTGAGAATCGTATGTAAAAACGTACCTGAATAATGATCAATGGATCTATATTTATATAGGTAGGTAGCGCATTCCTAATAGGACTCAACTTGCTAAGAGTTCCTATCTCTCAGAATCTTTCATGAGGTGAGTGTCGTAGTTTGACTAGGACGTTTAGTGGCATAGACTCTTTCCAAATGTAGAAATCCTATCTTCAGGTATTTTAATAAATTCAGGATTCTTTGAATAACGAATCGGTCCATGCCTTTGGGGAGTTTGTTAGGAAAAGCTCGAGGTTATGATAATACGAAAACCGAGCTCGAGGACCATCTCGAGGACAATCCTACAAAGGCTACAAAACAGTGGTTATGTAAGGTCGAGCATGTTTGTGAATAGCCTGAGCATATTGCCTTATCCCGAGGCGTTGATATAATTTGCCGAGAAGTGGGAGAGCTCGAGTAATTAATGCTCGATCAAAGCTCTGCTATATCAATAATAAATGAGTGATAGTACCATATTCCTTTCAGTGTCGCATATTGCAGGATTTGAGTCGAAGCAAACTGTGAGGTAAACCAACTTCTAGTCTTTTTGTACTCCTCGAGGTACTAGAAATTGCGCATCAAAAGATTACTAGATTGCTGATGAAGGTCATTTCACTGCTCTAAAAGCAACTATTTCGTTCATGAGCAGATGCCTCACGAGCCTCTTGAATAGATGATGGGAAAGTTGTTTGAGGTCAATCCCTCAGCAGCCACCGAACTCTTGCATAGCAGAGGACTTTTTGTGATGCCTATGGCTTTTGCAGAAATTTCCAAAATTTTATTATGATTTACAAATTTATGGTATACACTGACTAATATCTCACCCCTCCTTTTCCCTTGAGAAAACTAGCAGTTCGAGGAGGTTAAGCAAGGTGATGGCTCACGAACGGGATTTATTAAGCCTACGTTTGAGCCCCATTTTTTTGTTGAAAATGAGTTTTTTAATAGTAAATTTTTGAAGAACATATGATTAAAAAGTAGAAAAAAAAAGTGCAAAATATTTTATTTTGAGAATGTGGTTGGAAATGAGTTCAAGAAAAAATGAGTATTTACGTAATGAGGATCAAACATAGGCTAAATATATTAATCAAGGAATAATTTTGAATTTTTTTTTTTTCCTACTTTATGGATTAAAGTGATTATCATCAAACTTCATTTCGTTTTATGTCAAAATTTATTGAATCCGTGACTTTTTTTCGAAGAGATTAGTTTATTGTTATTAACAGCTTTAATAATTAGTCTTTTATTGTTTTGATAATCCCATATTTTCATTCGTGTAACTTTGATTTCTTATGTAAATTTTAGTGACGCTCGAGAATTTAAGACTCGGGGAGTCACAATGTGATTCTGATGTAAAACTGCTTTGGTTATTAGATGCCTGTGATATCTTTTAGGCACCATTTCATTCCTGCTAAGTGGTGTCTTTTATGCTGGCTGATAAGTCATGGCTGCAAACGACTTTTTGTACACAGAATAACATAAGATCGAAGTATTAGTGCTTGTTGCTGGTACCAGAAGAGAAAACCAGCAAAACATTAACCTGCTCGACTTGCGAATATAAACGATAAAGAACAAATCCTAAAAACACATAAAACAGTGGACAGAAGGAACCCAACAACTTTAACATTAGGAAAAACAGGGACCAATGTTACCTTGACCAACTTTCTGGGTGTTCGAAGATCATGTCTGATACACGGTCCCTTATAGTTCAAGATACCAAGGTGTGGTCCGGCGCACTGCCCAGACGATATCTGTAAAAGGGTCGCCAAAAAGATGCAAGTCGTTGTACTCATTAAGGATAACATTCTAGCCTATCTAAAACGAGAATCTGATGAGGTGATGTAGTAGAAGTTGGTAGAACTGTAGCAGTCCGTTCAAGCGTGTTTTGCTAAGCTTAAAATGATCTAGAAGTTACTTTTTAAAGGCTTCTTTTTCTGCAGTAACTTACAAACTTGGCCAAACATGATTTTCGATGCATATCCAAAACCCTTGTATCAAATCGGTGGTGATAGGATTTGGGTCCTAATCTTGCCAAACTCTATCTAAATATCAAGTTTATAGCCCTCCAAGGCCAGATAATGTACTTATTCTCATCTAAAACGCTTGACTCATTTATGGCGTCCTTTATGATACTGAAAGACAAGATGTCTATAAGATGAATAAGCATATTTGAAAACATTAGATGGATGTGTATGCATACCAAAATGAATAAGAAATGAGAACGTATGTTATCAAGTGAAAGTGGTACTTGAGGATAAATTAAGAAAATGACGACTAAAGTGATCAGACCATCTTTTATGTAAACTTAAACAAGCTTTTGCTGATAAGAAAGACACATTGTAAGCTCATCGTACATAGACAAGACTTGAAAACCACAAGAAATCTCTCCCCGAAGAATTTTGAAACACAACAACAGAGTAAAAGTCAAAATTGTGTTATGGCCATTCATTTCCAACTCCATTGTTGCATAGCCAATAGTCTAGCTGACTCAGATTATGATATGATGTAATCTAGGGCAACTCGTGATGGGATCGTATAAGATTAGTGTAAGATTTGATCAAGAGTTCAAAATCAAATTTCAATGGTCATTTTATAAGTGGATTTGACCCCAAAAGCCTCATTTTCATGCGTTTAATGATGGGTTATTGAATATTTTCTTTTACAAAAATTTGTATAGGTGCCGACTTCATGATGGCTCGTATTATGATCCAAGTCCCTGTATGATATAGCTTAAGAGTTGATGAACATTTAAAAAATTAATAATTAATTTTAACCACACATTTTATGGAATCCAAAAATTTTTATCAACTTTTCGATAGTATATTTCATCAATTTATATCAAAATTTCCAAAAAAAATTAATTTTTAGCTACACTAAAGAGGGGTTAAATTATTGCGAATTTGGCTAAGCTTAAAAGTCAAAAGATAAATTCTCTTTCCCTGTTTCAAGATTTCTAGAGTGATAAGTTGATAAGCCAGCTTCTTTTGTAGAAGCAGGGCCAAACATGCTCCTCGTATATGTATAGAACCATAATGCTACATCATCTAAAATATTAAATTGTTAAAAATGAAATAAATTTATGTTAGATTTAAAGTGTGTACACGTGGAAGTTGGATTGCTCCAATCACATCTCATGTCATTTTCAATAAATTTTCTCCAAATTTATTATATGATTCAAACATGACTTGGCTCACACTTGATTTAGACTTTGTCAAAGATTTTTTAAAATTCTTTTTCTCAAAAATCATTTTCAACTAAACATTGTATTGGATCCACTATTTTACCCACTTTTTAACCACATATTCTAAAAAAAATCATTTTTCCTTGAAAAAATATGTACCTAACAAGCTTTTAAGGTTTATTGATAAACTATGAATTGAATTGATTTACAAACACTGTTTTTAAAGATATATTAAGTGCAGTGAAATTCAAAATTGCCTCTACTTTAGAGTGGGATAAGGTTGATGCAAGGATGCACAAACATGGAATGTCAAGCATTTCATATATAAAGAGATTACAAAATGTCATTTTATACATCATATGCAATTTTTATTTTTTAGCAATTCTCAGAGAGAAACTTATGTTAATTGTAATATTTGTGTCAGATAACTTGTTGAAAAATTTCAATTAAAAAGATTAATAAATCGATATGAAATTCGGTTGTAGATGAAACTTTGCTATGACTTCGATACCTCATAAAAGGCAGGGCTCCTCCCTCATTTTCACTCTGATGATCAAGCTAGTCCTTACTCTGGGCATCTAGCATTACTTTGGTGACCACCATCACTAAGTTGATTGTTAAGTTAAGATTTCTAGAATCAAGAAATGACAATCAAACTAAAACTTGGAAATAAAGAGTTGTTTATTAGTAGTATCTTAGTCGATGACAACTAAATAGCAAAATATGTAAATGACAATTGGTACTAAAAGGGTCATCTGATTTTACATATTCCATTGCCATTTACGAGACAATCTTGCTACAGTGACATGCTCAATAATAGGTTCAAAGACAGAAAAGACACACGTCAACACATATTAGACGGTTTGAAAAAAGAAAAAAAAATGCAACACCCAATCACTGTGTGTCACACCACCTCGTCACCTCCATCCCCATTATTGCCTCGTCCAAGAGCATTATTCTTTATGAGAATCATTTGTTTTCATATGGACAACCTTAGTCAACATTTAAGTTGAGGAGAAAGAAAGTGACATTATTCCATTCCCTAAAAAAGAAACTATTTATGATTACCTTTCTTTTCTATCTTTTCTTAATCATTCTAAAAATAAAGCCACAATCAATACTATGTTTCAAACATGTACATAAAATTTTGTAAGGCATTAGATGAGCTAAAAACAATTTATGATCAAGGAAAAAAAAATCACAATAAGTTATTTATATTATCTTGCTCGATAATTAAATTAAAAGTTGATTTGTGACCTGTCCAACTGAAAAAGAAAATAGGAAAGAAAATAAATAATGAGAGACATAAACTAGTAGGTTTTGGCTTTAATGAAGTTAAATATATCCCTCTTTCATTTCTTGTACTATCACCCATTAAAAATTCCACTCACCACCCCCCCCCCCCAAACCCCCAACACACCTCCCCCCCCCCCCCCCCCCAAACCCCCAACACCAAAATTCGAACCTCTTGCGCCCATTGCTTCTTTAAAACATCAAGAAAAGACATTTTATGCATCTACGATAAACTAAATCTTATTCGATTCTTCTCTATAAATTCAGAGTCGAATAGTGCACGCCTTGTTTATATACATAAACATATATAAATGTGTGCAACATAAAACCTTTCCACTCAATAAAGAGTACTATGTACAAAAAAAAAAAGAGTTGGGGGGAACTTTTCCTTTTAAGACCATTTAGCAACTTGTAGTTGTCTTCACTTCCTCAATAAATACTCACCAATTCTTTCATTTGAAGGCATTCATTTCTTACATTTCCTCCATCTTAAAGCTTCGTACACCCTTTGAGTCGATCGCACGACGCCGTCCATTACAAATAGGATTTATCCTGTGGACACACGAGACCGTTTTACGGTCAGTCGGTCGCAAGCGGGGCCCATACTCTTTTGAATTCCATTATATACCATAAGTTTATAACTTTTCTGTTCTCACTATTCTCATATACTAGTTCTTGATAATAAAATGAGAATGTCAATGTCTATGTCTATGTCTATTTGCAAACAAACTAGTCCTTTGCTGCACATTCCAACTAGTGGGATCGATATGAATGGCAGGATCGATATGAAAGACATATGTCGTTGGCCACAGAAGGAGAAGGTGGTAGTGGTGATGGGAGCAACTGGGACGGGGAAGTCTCGGCTGTCCATCGACCTGGCCACACGCTTCCCAGCCGAGATAGTAAATTCAGACAAAATGCAGGTTTACGAAGGATTAGACATAGTCACAAACAAAATCACCAAGGAAGAGAGTTGCGGGGTACCCCATCATCTCCTAGGTGTAGTTGATCCTACTAAGGATGTTTCTGCTACAAGTTTTTGTACCATGGCTTCTAATGCCATGAACTCTATAGTTAGCCGTGGACAGCTTCCAATCATAGTTGGAGGGTCGAATTCCTTCATCGAGGCATTGATTGATGTTAAAGAACACGAATTTCGATCCAAATATGAATGTTGTTTTCTTTGGGTGGATGTATCAATGCCCGTGTTGAACTCATATCTGTCCCATCGCGTTGATCGGATGGTGGAAAGGGGAATGATAAATGAGGTAAGAAACATGTTCAATGAAAATGCAGACTATTCAAGAGGGATCAGAAGAGCAATTGGAGTTCCTGAACTTCATCATTATTTCCGGAGTGAATCATTAATCTCAGATGAAGAAACCCGTGCTAAACTACTCGAAGAGGCAATAAATGCGATCAAAATCAATACGAGGAAATTAGCACATCGCCAGTGGGAAAAAATATATCGTCTGAAAAATCTTAAGGGGTGGAAGATACACCGGCTTGATGCCACCGATGTGTTTAGGAAACGGGGCAGAGAAGCCGATGAAGCGTGGGAGAATCTGGTGGCGGAGCAGAGTACTCAAATAGTTAGTCAATTTTTGTACAATTTTCACCCTCTGGTTTACAGTAATCTGATGGGAATAAGAGCAGTGACAGCTGCTGCAACTAACGCATAATCTGCATAAGTTTCTCAAATAATTGAGACCAGATGCTGAAGGTGAGCCAAATTGAGTCTAAATACAGTTTTGGAACCTTTTTTTTCATTGGTTTTTTTTTTCTTTGGATACGCTTTCAATTTGTAGCAGTGACAAAGCTTTTCTGATATGCATTGGATTTCAAGAATTCTTAAGCTCATGTTTAACTTGCCAGCCAGACCTCTATAAAATTAGTTTTCCTACATTAGTTTTTGCGAGTTTGAGACAGGCAGATTTTATAATTGCAAATTAACTCGCTGTCGGCTCCATAACTTTTCACCACTCCTTGCGTTTAATACTGAAGTCGACAGAAAGGAACAATTATGCTATTCACGCCAAAAAAGTTTATGTAAGGACACAAAGAATGATCAGCTAATGATGTCACTCGCGACCGACAAAGAACAGTATTGAACAAATATTACGATAACTATCAATAATCTTAGTGGCTGATATTATAAACAACTTGTAATCGTCACAATAGTATTATGTCCTAATCATAGCACTGTAACGCTGCAGATTAACAGACTATGGATATCGATCACTTTTCGAATGCTCATTGCATCATTATTAGAGGATTATGCAATTATTTGATTTTTACTGTTTTCTAAGATCATGCAGAAGATGCAAAGTTATGGAAATGATAAATGCGGCGAATGTAAGTTTAGAGATAACTGAGAGCATAAAAATTGTCAACTTTAAACACCAGGGGATAGGTTTGAAGGACTAATATTATTCTAAAGATGAAATAAAGTCTGCTAACCAATCACTTTCTTGATTCTTGATAGTTATTTAGTAACTATCATCAAGAAAAATTATCTTTTATTCTCCACCGTCAAAACAAATTGAGACTTTTTCTCGATAAACTTAAGGTTAACTAACATGTGGTTGAAATGAGTTTTAAATAATCTATACTTAATTGTATCTTATATTAACAATTACTCTTAATTTGAAGATCCAAACGTGTATGTTTGGTATTTTGAGCAGGTTGTTCATTGTTCAAAAAATTTACACAATCTCGACTGAGATACATAATGCGACTTTTCTTTCATGCATTATTTTAGGTATCAACGAAAGTAAAACCTGCCATTACCAAACTTACAGAAACAACAAAGTAATAAGAAACGAGAATACTTACGAAAATTTTGATGTACTGATCAAAGATGCTTACGAAAATTTTGATGTACTGATCAAAGATGTCTGTATGCAGAAATAAAAGAATGATGCTGTAGTTATTGCTTTTCACATAGAAACGGCGTAAATTTTATGTTTGTCAGAGGACATAGGAAGTTGGTTTTTTACATATGTAGAGAGAAACTAAGAAAGCAAACATGAAATGAACTTTAAAATTTTAAAAACACTCGTAAGGTAGATCGTAGGAGTTAACTTCCTCTCTCTGGTGAAATTCGAACCCATGTTTAACTTGATCCACACTGGAAAGATACGTTTCAGAATATCCCATTCCAGAGAATGTCTGATATGCAAAAAACAAAAAAAAAAGGATAAGATACTTCAATAAATCGCGTTTTCTAATTCCACGTAGAAAACGCATAAAATTATGTTCGACAGAGGAAAAAGAGGAGGTTGATTTCTTCTGTTAAAACATTTAGACAGAAACTAAGTAGACAAACATAAAGTTAAAACACGCATATAGTAAATCACAGGAATTAACTTCCTCTCTCTGGTAAAATTCAGACCCTAACCCAACTTGGCCCGCACTGGAAAGTCACATCGCATGTTTCTTCAACGATGACAGTGTAGTTGTGTACAGGCCTAATAAGGAACGGGGGCAAGTGCATGAGCAGATCACAAACACAAACATTATCGAGTTCCCTTAACCACCGGCAACAATCATATTCTCCACGTGCTTCGTTATTTCCGTCCCTCTCATGTCTGTGTTCATGTCGGTGCCGATGCCTATGACTTGAATGATCGGACTGAGAAGATAATGACAGACGAGAAGGTGGAGGGAGCGGGGTGAATGGCAATGTTGCACAGGCATGACTTACTAGTGCATACTGGGATGCACAAAGTGGAGGAGGGTTATTTGGTAATGTAGGTGGCCTTGGCACCCACTGGCTCTCTGTCCTGGGATACAGTACAAGAAGTACAGAACAGAGTATAAATTTGAGGGCGATGGCTCGATTCATGGTTGTCCAATTTGCACAAAAATTGCCGTCAAAAATAGAGTTAGCTACTAAATAAGCCGTTCCTGCAGCTTCTTATATACCTGTTCATGCATAAGCTTTACATGTTGCTTATTTAGGTGATTTTTAGGTTGATGAAATGAACTAAAAGAGAGTGATTTCACAGAATGATAGTTGAATAATAGGCTCAAGAAAAATTAAGTATGCGTCATTCACTATCTGTGAAGTAATCTTGTTTGGTCAATGTAAGTTGTGGTTCTTCAAAATGCAACTTAATAAGTGGAAGTGCGTTTTTTCCCCTTTGCTTCATACACTTGGCAGCCGGTTATTGGTCTACTACCATTCACATGGATCTGTTTTTCTTTATTTGGACTTGGGCCGTTGGATTTAATCCAAGGCCATGATTTGAGGCTTATATACCCCATGAAGACCCACACGGTTGGACAGTTTTTGTGCTATGAACTTGGGCTCTTCTTCATACGGTTTCTCTCTCGGCTGAAGGGCGATTTTCTTCCTTTTTTCTTTCAAGGTTTTACGGTATCAATTTGGTTCCTAATTAGCATTATACCGGTGATATTAGATCAGTTCTGAGCCATTGATTGAAGCAATTGTATTTTCAGTTTGCAATGTATTAGGCTACGGCTGTTTTGCTTCAATAATTACGGTTAAGTGTAACTTGTAAAGACTGTGAGGTTTCTGATCTTGTATAGGAAGGTAGGTGTTGTGAAATCCAATTTTGGATTGAT
>CAIGRP010133077.1:0-11031 GCA_903798385.1 Fraxinus cuspidata
TTGCGCAAGAAATGTGAAAGGTAGAGGTGGAAATGCCAAAAAATGAAAGGTATGGACATTTTGCACAATGACATTGAAAGGTAGGGACGTTTTGTGCTATTTACCCTAAAAATTAATAATAATAGGAGTAAAATGACTACATAAAGAAAATTTAGGAGCTAAAGTACTAGTATGTCTATATGATAGTAGATTTACAGACATAGACATAGGCATGCCAATGAGTCGAGCCGAAACTCAAAGCTTGGGCTCTGTTCGAGCAAAACATGTCCGAGTTTTTTTGGGCCCGAGCCGAGTCGAGCAAAATTTCGGCCAAAAAATAAGGCTCGGCTCGAGCCATAGCGGGCCGGGCCGAGCCGAGCCGAGCTGACCCGTGTTTTTTAAAACATTCGTTATAAATCTATAATTTTTTATAATGTATTTAAAATTTGTGCAATTTATGCGTGTTATAAATAATAACTAAATATTAATATATAAAAAAATATTTAAACTTAAAAAAAATGTAAATTTTTTTTTTATATTACTTGGTCACGGGTCGGTGACGAGCCACGGGCCGAGCCAAGCTGAGCCGAGCTCGAGCCGACGTCCCAAAATGGGGCTCGGCCTGGCCCGGCTCGGCTCAGCTCGGGCTTTTTTCGGGCCGAGCCAGAGCCGACAAGTTTTTTTGTCATCCCTACATAGAACAAGGATTATTAGGAAGCATAGAATTAGACAAGAATAATAAAGGTGGAATAGTATGTTTTACACCTGATTGTTTAGGTAGAACAAAAGGTTTTTACAAAGATATTAAAATAGGAATAAAAACTAAAGGATATCAAATGAAAAAAGATGAAGTAATTTATTAATTTGCATTGGATTCATAGGGAGACTTAGTGAAAATAGTACTACCAACTATAAATTAGAAAATAATCAAATAATTACATTATTATGACAAAAAGGTATAAAAGTTGTCCCAGCAAAGAAATTCTCTTCAAAAGTTGATGCATGATTAGATTGGAATTTGGGGAATTTTTTAGAAAGACCAATATTAGTACCAGAAGATAATATCATGTATAAAATAGTAATGGAACGCTAAGTATTAGATTTGGGAATTATAATATCAAGCAGAACAAACAGAATAACGAAGGAGATGAAGGAGAATGTTGATATTTTGAAATAGAAGACTATGAAAGTGAAGATGAGATTAATGCTTTAAATGAAGATAATGAAGAAGACGAAAGTGAGATGATGAAAAAGAAATTGGATATATAGATATAGAATATTATAGAAATCTTAGAAAAGTTAGATAAATAGAAATTAGAATGTTAACAGAAAAAGACCAACCGAATATAGAAAGATGGAGAAAGCCAGTAAAAGAACTGAAAGGGAAACATGCCAAGAATTTGGAAAAAGAAAAGAACTCATGAACACAGAATATGATATAGGAGTTAAATACCACCCCCCCGCTAGAGAATATGAATGGGAAGGTAAGAGATACAGAAGTCTATGAAAAAGACAGTCAGAAGAAGGATGTAGCTTACCAAAAGCTAGTGATAGAGGATTAATTTTAGAATTAAATAATTGTAAACCTCAAAACAGACCTAGCACTATAACTAAATGGGAAAGTTCTGTAATTGGAACATATAATAATGTACCTATACAAATGACTATAGAAGAAATGTGGGCTTATTTAGAAACTTATTTAGGAAAGACAGCATTAGATATATATTTGTTACGGCTAAGAGATTAAAACTAGACGGAATAAGAATGGCTGGAGAAGATAACCCAAAAATTTTACAAGTTTTATTAGAGAATTAATTATAGGATCTGATCCTAGTAGAGATGACACTTACGAACAAAATAAAACCTTAAAAGATTTGGAAAAATTAAGTAATAATAATATGAATATATACAATCATTTTTATTAGACTTTGAAAGATTAACAAGTACAATAGGTTTAGCACTAGATGTGCCTATACTTGAAAGATTATATAGAAAGATGGTCACCATGGAATGATAAGATTAGAAATGATTTAGAATCAAGACCAACAAAAGAAGTAACTATTAGTGCTACCAAAAAATTTATAACAGATAAACTAAAAGAATATTGCATAGAAGAGATAGCTAGAAAACAAATAAAGAAATTAAATTATTCTTTTTGCTCAGATTTATATACACCATAGACCTATGATCATAGAAGAAAAAGAAAAACATTATGTAAAAAGGATAGAAAATATAAATATAGAAGACAATATCAAGATAAAAAGAAATATAATATTAGACCAAGTAGAATATATTATAAAAATAAAAGACCCGACTATAATATATACGTTAGAAAACCAAATAACTAAAAATGATTGCAAATGTTATATTTGTGGAGACCCTAAACATTTCACTAATGAATGCCCCAATAAGTATAAAAATAAAGAAGGAGTAGCTAAATCCATAATAATTAAGGACATACAGTGTAATATTATATAATTGTCTAATAATGAATATTATAGTACAATATATAGCATTTATACATATGATGAACTAGACAATTAGAAATTATAAGTAGCTCTGAAGATAGTTATAGCAGTTTAGAAGAATTAGATTTTTCAATTCTCGATACAAAAATGATGAATATAGAACATGAATGTGTCCATAAATAGGTTAGAGGACAAAGATCAATGATGAATAAATGTTAAGACTGTAAAATATACACGGGACATAAAAATAGAGATCGATGTGAAAATTGCTTAGAAATTCAATGTAGTAAGTGTTTAGAAATTAAAGAAGAAGAAGAAGATGATGATGATGATGATGATGATGATAATAATAAAGATTATAGTGAAGATATAGAAAGATTAGAGAACAAGATAATAAATACAAACAATAGAATAGATAAAATATATGAAGCTATAGGAGAAATACAATTTAAGATTAGAAATTTAGAAACAAAAGGAAAACAGCTTATAGATAATTACACAAAAAATAATTATTTAAAAACAGAAAACCAAGAAGAAATAATTTGTCAAATATCTAGAGTAAAGCCAACTAAAAGCCTCAGAATACTCATAGAAATACAAATAAATAAAATGATAAAACTAAACCTAATAGCTTTAATAGACATGTTGTATATTTAACATAATTAGAAAAGAATTAGTTCCAGAAGATTGTAGGCAGAAACTAGAATATGAAATAAGAGGGAGTCAAATGGATGGTAGTAAAATAGGATTGGAAGAAAAAACTTTTTGGTAACTGTAAAATCAAATTTCAAGAAAGAGAGTATAGTCTAACAACTACATTAGTAAATGAAATAATAAAAGACGAATTTGTTATAGGAATAAAATTCTTAATAAGTAGAAATGGAAGTTTAACAATCACATCCGTTGTTATAATTTTTGGAAAAGACACTTCTATCATTAATAATATAAATTCATCAGAGTTACAAGCGAGGCGTTGTGACCCTTACAAATAGAACAAAAGATGAAAAATTAGAGAATTTAGAAAGTTTAGAATGTTTAAAGTATTTATTTTTAGAAACCTTAAAGACTGATTTCATACCAAGAACTAAAGAATTAATAATTTTCAATAAAACATCATCTAAGGTAGATAGTATAGATAGAATTTTAGAATTAGCTGGAAAAAATACAGACAATAGGAGAAGACCTCATAAAACATTGGGATAAAAATAATATTGAACCTAAATTAGAAATCATAAACGAAAATATAAAAATAAGAACTGCAGAAATTAAACACACAAATCAAGACATAGATGACTTTAACATACAGATTAAAGAATTATTAGATTAAAGGTAATAAGACCATCTAGTAGTCAACATAGATCGGCAGCTTTTATGATTAGAAATCATAGTGAAGTTAAAAGAGGCAAAGGAAGAATGGTTATAAATTACCAAAAATTAAATAATAATACTGTAGAAGATGGATATAAGATACCAGATAAAGACATGTTAATAAATAAAATAAAAAACTGTAAGATATTATAAAAATTTGACTGTAAATTTGGATTCCGACAAATAAAAATGACAAAAGATTCTATTCATTGGACAACTTTTACTACACCGTTAGGACATTTTGAATGGTTAGCCATGCCTTTTGAATTAAAGAATGCACCCTCTATTTTTCAAAGAAATATGAATAATATTTTTAATTCTTTTCCGTTTGTTTGTGTATATATAGACGATATCTTGGTACATAGTAAAAATCAGAAAAAACATATGCAGCATTTACAAATAGTTTTAAAGAAATTTATGGAAAAAAATTTAATTATAAATAAAAAGAAAATGGAAATAAATAAATAAATAATTGAATTTTTAGGAATTATTTTAGGAGAATGAAAAAATCAGTTGCAATCACATATAGTACAAACAATTCTACAATTCCCAGTTCAAATAGAAGAAACTAAAAAATTACAAGTCTTTTTATGAATTTTAAATTATGCTAGACATTTTATTAAAGATTTAGGAAAGAAAATATGACCATTGTATAGTAAGTTATCTAGTAAAGGACAAATATTTTAATCAGTCAGATATAGACTAATTAGAAAAATTTACCATCATTGCAATTACCATTAGATAGTGAATATGAAATAATAGAACAGATGGATATGAACAAGGATGGGGAGGAGTTTTATATTCCAAACCTAATAAATATAAGGATAAAAAAGAAGAAATGATTTGTAGATATGTCAATGGAAAGTAAAAAATAAAAGGAAAATATTTGACTAATTTAGATTATGAAATAATGGCAATCATACATAGTATAGAAAGTTTTAAATTATTTTTAAATATTGAATTTACATTTAGGTCATATTGCGAAGCTATAGTAAAATTTATTAAAAATATAAACATTGATAAAATAAGACACAATAGATTGTTAAAATTATACGAGATATTAAATAGTTTTAAAATTAATATAGAACTTATAGATGGAAAAAAAATAATATTTTGGTTGATAATTTATATAGACAAGTTATTAATTTTTTAACCTATTATTTTCATGGTCCAGGTGGATCAGAGGATGATGAACTTTGAGAATGTCATTTTAAGAGTGGCCCCACAATGATTTAATCTCCGATTCAAATGAAATAATTTAGAAAGACTATCAAAAAGGGAGCGTTGTCTACTAGATAATATCCGGATCGCACATAACTCTAAACAAAAATTTGACATCATTAATGCTTTAGCTATTCATGTTAGACAGATTCACAATTAAGTAGAAAGTAGAATATTTTAATTTATTTGCAGTAGTTAAAGGTAGAAAGCCTGGTATATATAATTATTGGCAAAAAGTATTGCAACAAGTAGAAAGATTTCCAGATCCATTTTTCAAAGGATTTTACACATTAGAAAAAGTTTTAAACTTCTGTGGGGGAAATGATATGATTTAACTTTTATATATCTAAAAAGGTTAGACAAACTATGCAACCTGTTACTTCTCAAACGTTATCTTCATCCTCAATACAACTTTGTGATAGTTGTGAAACTATGATCAATGTTGATAGAAATTTAAATTTTAGAAAACAGTCATTAGAAGAAAGATTACAAATCCTTGAAAACGAAATCTCTTCATCTCAATAGATTATTAATAAATATCAACATGAGATTCTCCATGTAAAAGATTAAGTTTTAAAGATGTTGAAAGACCTATCTCTAAAGATATTGTGTCAAAAAGCAAAAATTATTCTGATAAAATAGAAGTATTTATTCAATTAACAGATTCTACAGCTGCATGGCAAGAAAAGATTTTATATGAAATAAAACAGAGAATTGGCAATTCTGTCGGTGTTGTCCGAAGTGCTATAAAAGAGTTAGTAGTGCAAGAAATTATCGATTTATCTCAAATTCTAAGCTATTATCACAATGAAAATCAATAATTTCTTAAAAGTGGCCCCAAATATGAATCGGCCACTAACTCAGCCTTTCATAGACATAATTATCCTACAATCCCTTTCGACTACACAATTTTTGAATAAGAAGACCTTTTTTTATCCAACTCTTAAGTTTGGAATGATAGACACCATGTACATTCTAAACAGATCCTTCAAATTTTTTTTCCTAAACTTAAACAAATTCTTAGTCAGTTAAAATATCATCCTCTGATGATTCAGTTCAATTCTAGACCACCTCTTGTAAATAATGTTATAATGATTCCACTTTCTCACCATACTTTAATATACGATGGAGTCAAAAGATTTCGGTCTTCCTCTAAAATCAATACAAAAATAAAAATTAGACAGATTGACTACGAAAGACGAATCTCAGAGATCGAGGCAATGATGAAAGTTTAAAACAATAATTTCAGACTTGTAGCTCAATATAACAATGGAGTTATTTTTTGTCAAGAGCATCTTGCTTTAAAGATTAGAACAGAAAAACTTTTAGCACCAAATGTTGAACAAAAGGAGCTATATTTGTTGACCTTTCAAGAAACAAATGGTGAATCAATAGAAAGACAATCAGATATAGAAGAAGAAGAATACATATTAGATGACTAAACTAATGAAATGGATGAAGACCTAGAAGAAGCCTACATAGAAATAATTGATAATAAGCAATTAAAGGAGGAAAGACACAAAGGAAAAGTAAAAGACAAATGAATAGTGCTCAAAGGACAATTATCAAGCCAAGAAAGTCAAAAAGTTGGCATTGAGAAGAAAAAATTTACAAAGATTCTCATAACTGTAAAAAAAACATTTAATTCTCTAATTATATGTCATACACTTGTAAAGTTATACAATGCTAATTAATTTTTTTTAATTATAAATCACACAACTGTAAAGTTGAATAGTATAGAAAGGATACACGTGATATACCAGCGTTTATAAATGCCAACACCACTAACAGAATGAACACACTGAGAAAAAATAGCAGAAAAGCACACCATAACACTTTCACTCAAAAATTCAAAGACATCCTTGTAAATTCAATCCTTGTAGATTTGAAGATTTCAGAAATAAAAAATAAGTGCTTTTCACACTTTCTCTTGTTTATAATTTTCGTTTACCTTATTTGATTTTCGAGTAAGGCCTAAAAGAGGAAACGCCAAGTAAACAACTAATTTATTCAAGAATTATATTATATTTTATTATTCAAATATAGTCTCTTTATTCTGAATTTCATGGCCAAAAAGATAAAGCAATTCTCTTAGTTAAGTCTGCTATTTTACTTATTAAGTGAGTTTGATCAAGCATTTTAAACACGTTGAAAATCCTTTTTGCTTACAGTCTTAAGCCTTTTTAGAAGGTCAAGAAAAAAGTTGAGAGAGAAAGAAAAAAAAGAAAGTATTTGAAAAATTAATTTGCTGAACGGTAAAGTACTCTAAGGCCATTACAAACATATTATTTTTAATTTCCTATATTTTATGCTATTAGACAATTATACTTTGCTTTATTGTTCTTCAGAAAGTTTTATAGAGTCTATTAATATCTATCTAGAAAATCAAGAAATTGGTAGATTAGTTATTATAGAAATCCACATATTATCCGCATTAGATAAAAATAGAGGTGACCCCTCTTCACAGATGAAGAAGCAAATCATTGAGCTTTCTATCTCTCATTGTTGGACTTTCTTGAAAAAAGATCCTAAATTGTAAGAAAAGACAAAAAGCTATAAAAATTATAAGAGAACATAATAGAAAAATTATAAGAGAAAATAATAGAAAGAGAAATAGAAAGAGCCATAAAATTGGTATAAGAGCTAATTTCAGTCCAAAGTAATTAGTTTATGAAAAAAATAGATTATTGAAAAATAGAAATTCTAGGAAATTTTAAAAGAAAAGATTCTTTAGACACAACTTCCTTTGTTTGTAATATTGATAAAAATTTTAAACATCTTTTACATTCTAAAGATAAGCAGCTAAACAATATTGTAGATTTACTCGTAAATTTAGGAGAAAACCTAGAAAAGAATAATTCAAATAAAAGGTAGAAACTTTATTAGAAAATATAAATAAAAATATAAAGACTTTGGAAAGTAATTTAGAATATATTAAAAACCAAAACGCTGAAATGTTAAAAAGAAAATTTAGTCATATAGGAGAAGTAGATACTAGTTCTAATTTAGAGAAATTAGAAAGTAGTGTCAAAGCACTAGAAAAAGAAAAGTCAATAGATACTAGATAAATAAACTAGAAACACTAGATCTAAGTAAAGTCCAAGAGCTTAGTAGATTTAAGAAGACTAAGTGGATTTACACGTAATGGATAAAGGAAAACAATTAGTAGTAGATTAGTTGGAAATCCTTTTTTAAGAACATTAAGTAGAAAAACGAAATCTGAAACAATATTAGAATTACTTATAATTTCTAAATTATCTGTTCATCATCTGTATAAATATTATATACTGAACTATAAGATTCAATATTAGATAATTTTATAATATGACACTGCATGTCCTTAATTATTATGGATTTAGCTACTTGTTCTTTTTTTTTTTTTTATACTTATTGGGACATTTATTAGTGAAATGTCTAGGGTCTCCACAAATATAACATTTACAATCCTTTTTAGTTTTTGGTTTTCTAACGTAACTATTGTAGTTGGATCTTTTATTTTTATAATATATTCTACTTGGTCTAATAATATATTTCTTTTTATCTTGATATTGTCTTCCATATTTATGTTTTTTTTATTTATCATTTTTATATAATTTTTTTCTTTCTTCTTCTATGATCATAGGTCTATGGTGTATATAAATCTTAGCAAAAAAATTTAATTTCTTTATTTGCTTCTATCTGTCTCTTCTACCCAACATTCTTTTAATTTATCTATTATAAATTTTATGATAGCACTAATAGTTACTCCTTTTTTTTTTATTCTTGATTCTAAATCTTTTCTAATCTTATCATTCCATATTGTTAGTATCTTTCTATATAATCTTTCAAATATCTAGTGCTAAACCTACTGTAGTTGCTAATATTTCAAAGTCTAATAAAAATGTTTGTATATATTTCATATTATTAATACTTCATTTTTCCAAATCATCTAAGGTTTTATTTTGCTCGTAAGTGTTGTCTCTACAAGGATCAGATCCTATAACTAATTCTCTAATAAAACTTGTAAAATTTCTAGGGTTATCCCCTCTAGCCATTTTTAATCTAATTTCTTCTAGTTTTAATCTCTTAGCCGTAACATATATATCTAATGTTGTATTTCCTAAAAAAGTTTCTAAATAAGCTCACAATTCTTCTACAGTCTGTCTTGAGGTTTATAATTATTTAATTCTAAAATTAATCCTCTATCACTAGCTATTGGTAAACTACATCCTTCGTCTGATTGTCTTTTTTCTAGGCTTATGTATCTTTTATCTTCCCATTCATATTCTCTAGCAGGGGGAAAACGATATATCATATTCCGTGTTCATGGATTCTTTTCTTTTTCCAAATTCTATGCATATTTCCCTTTTACTTCTTTTACTGGCTTTCTCCATTTTGATTTCTATATTCTGTTAACATTCTAATTTCTCTTTCTCTAACTTTTCTAAGATTTCTGTAATATTCTATATCTATATATTCAAATTCTTTTTCATTGTCGTCACTCTCGTCTTCTTCACTATCTTCATTTAAAGCATTAATCTCATCTTCACTTTTATAGTCTTCTATTTCAAAAATTTAAACATTCTCCTTCATCTTCTTCGTTATTTTTTGTATGTTTTGCTTGATAATGATAATTCCCAAATCTAATACTTTTCCGTTACTATTTTTATACATGATATTATCTTCTAGTACTAATATCAGTCTTTCTAAAAAATTCCCCAAATTCCAATCTAATCCCGCATTAACTTCTGAAAAGAATTTCTTTGCTGGGATAGCTTTTATACCTTTTTGTCATAATAACGTAATTATTTGATTATTTTGTAATTTATAGTTGGTAGTACTATTTTTACTAAATCTCCCTATGAATCATATGCAAATTAATAAATTATCTTCATCTCTTTTCATTTGATATCCTTTAGTTTTTATTCCTATTTTAATATCTTCGTAAAAAAATTTTGTTCTAACTAAATAATCAGGTGTAAAATATACTATTCAACTTTTATTATTCATGTCTAATTTTATGCTTCCTAATAATCCTTGTTCTATGTTTGTAAATCTACTATCATATAGACATACTAGTACTTTAGCTCCTAAATTTTCTCTCAAAGTCCTAAACCTAAATGAGTTTGTTGAAAATTTTTATTAACAATTTCTTAAAGAATTTTTTTTCTATTAAATCTAAGGACCTTAGGACTAAGGATATAAATTGATTTTCATGTCTACAAGAAACATATCTTTCACCATAATTTTGATATATTAAAGATTTGCTAAACATATTCTCTTTTTTATATATTTCGAAAGCTTTAACTATTTTTAATTTTTTTTTTAAAATTCTTTATTTGTTCTTCTATATCTATTAGGGATTTTAATCTTATTTCTGATTTCGTTTTTGTACTTAATGTTCTTAATAAATGATTTTCAAGTAATCTACTACTACTAGCTACAATTTGTTTTTCTTTATCCATTACGTGTAAATTCAGTGGTCTTCTCTAGTTTATTTATTATATTAGCTAAATCTTGTCAGGTATATATTGACTTTTATTTTTCTAGTGCTTTGACTCTACTTTCTAATTTCTTTAAATAAGAACTAGTATCTACTTCTCCTATATGACTAAATTTTCTTTTTAAGTATTTCAGTGTTTTGGTTTTTAATATATTCTAAATTACTTTCCAAAGTCTTTATATTTATATTTATATTTTCTAATAAAGTTTCGACAATTTTATTTGAATTATTCTTTTCTAAATTTACGAGTAAATCTACAATATTGTTTAACTATTTATCTTCAGAATGTAAAAGATGTTTAAATTTTTTTTATTTATCAAAATTACAAACTAAGGAAGATGTGTATAAATTATCTTTTCTTTTAAAATTTCTTAGAATTTCTAGATTTGAGTAATCTATTTTCCTCATAAACTAATTACTTTGGACTAAAATTAGCTCTTATACCAATTTTGTGGCTCTTTCTATTTTTCTTTCTATTATTTTCTCTTATAATTTTTATGGCTTTTTGTCTTT
>CAIGRP010133095.1:0-47268 GCA_903798385.1 Fraxinus cuspidata
AAAAAAAAAAGATTGAATTACAAAGAACTGAACCAAAAGACAAATGGTTGCTAAACTTCCAAGAGGTTCAGCTTCTCTCCCATTTCTCACTCTTTTTTCTAGATGCATGAAATGAAATTCGTAGCGTCCTATTTATATGGTTTGTGTTACCATTTAATTCCTGCTCCCTTGCTATAAATGTAAAAACAACGTACGGTTTGATTCCTCCCCTTTACTACAAATGTAAAAACAAGGCATGTAAAGACAATGTTCTTAAACGAGTGAATTGAATATGGTCTCTCCTTTCCTTAGGCGGTAGTTTTGGTCAGATTCGTTGGTCTTCCATTTCTTAACTAATTCCCACCCACCAACCCTCCCACTTCAAATTTTCATCATGTACACATTCTACAGAATTGAAATTCAAATAATATTACTCTTTACCATCTTTTTATTTTTAACACTACTGTACAGGATATGTATATATAATATGACATGACCCCCAAACAGAAGTACGGAGTTTTACTTTCATAAATAATGGTGTAGCAATAAGTTGTAGACGTTTAATAAACGATTCCGCTAAACCATTTTGCGTATGGACGTGCACAACCGATTGTTCAATAACAATTCCAATTAACATACAATAATCATCAAATGTTTGTGATCTAAATTCACCAACATTGTCAAGGCGACTAGTCTTGACTGAGTAATCGGGGAATTGCGCTCGTAATTTTATGATTTGAACAAGTAATCTAGCAAATACTACATTTCTAGTGAAAAGTAGGCAAACATGTAACCATTTAGTAGAAGAATCAATTAATATAAAAAAATAACGAAATGATCAATATGGTGGGTGTATTGGCCCATATATATCCATGAATTATTTCCAAGAAAGTTGAAGATTCAATATTGACATTTGTAGTCGAAAGTCTAATAACTAATTTGTCATGCGAACAAGTTATACATAGATAATCATTAGGTAAAAAATATTCCGGTTCTTTAGAGAATGCCGATGTGAGTTGTTTATTATTTGACTCACCATTATAACTCCTGGTATAAAACTTTTATGCCAAAGTATAAAACTTTTATGGTCAACGAACTTCTGGTTCGCGACAATTTTGATTCAACTATTTTTATAAATATATAATACTTGTCAAATGGAAGTGCATGGAATTCTTCTTTTATCTGCTTTAGGCCGGATACAAAAGAGGTTATGCAAAGAAATTCAACATTATTTTCTTACATTGCAAAGAAATTCAATATTATTTTCTTACATTGTCTCAACGTGATATCCATTGCTACAGATATTTTTAAAACTAAGCAAGTTTCTTTTGGATTTGCTAGAATAAATTGCATCGTCAATATATAATTTTGTATTATTTGGTAAAATAATACATATTTTTTTCAGAGCCTTCAACGATATTCGATGCACATGATATCATATTAATATTATTTTATACTAATGTTAACTCCACAAAATATTTTATTGTCTTTAAAAATAGTATGTGTAGTGTCGTTATCAATCAATGAGTTATCTGACAATCTATCATGAATCTATAAAAAAATAGATACATTTTAAAAACTTGAATTTAAATTTAGAAGAGTAAAAATAATTTAATATTATGAAATTAACATTGCATGATAGAGTTTCAAATTTTTGCGAAAAGTAAAAATATATTTCAAATTGAATTTCTAAAATGAAATGAAATATTAGAAAGTAAACTAATCTATATTTTCTATCACACCACCCCCCAATCAAATGGTCAATATTTTCATTTGGATCAACAAAGAAATCAGAGACATCCAAATGAATCACATCAATTGGATCATCATAATCAGCAAAATTTATCTCCACTTTTTTTCTTGACTGATTTTTGGTAGA
Organism: Fraxinus cuspidata; assembly: GCA_903798385.1. Taxonomy (NCBI): domain Eukaryota; kingdom Viridiplantae; phylum Streptophyta; class Magnoliopsida; order Lamiales; family Oleaceae; genus Fraxinus; species Fraxinus cuspidata. The sequence goes on from CAIGRP010133095.1 coordinate 1,859, forward strand.
GATTTACAAGATGTTTTGTCGTACGGCAGATATGTGCCAAATGTCCTTTCATTCCACATCTAAAACAACTTTCTTTGAGCTCCTTTTTGAATATACTACTTTCATTTGTTTTGTGCCTTTTGAAATTGTTGTCTTGTTGCTGATAGTTTTGTTAATTGTTTTGTCCATAGTTTATTCCACGTGCACGCCCACGCCACATCCAAATTTGTGTTCACGTTCATGTTTATGTAATTGTCTTGATATTGCATTTGCTTCAGACAATGGTACAGAACAAGTGGACGTAACCATGATTTTTTTGGTCAATAGTTCTTTATTTTGTTCAACTACAAGCAGGAAAGATATGAGTTTTGAGTACTTTTTGAAACCACGCTCATGATATTGCTACTGCAGGAAACGAAGGTGCATCCATTCGTAGCGGGATTTGGGTAGGACTATAGTTCTCTAATAATCAAATCTTTTAATTAATTTTTTTCAAAGAACTTGTAGATCTTCGTCAGTGAGATATTCAATTTTCAATCCATTGTGAAGATGATGACAAAGGAAGAACTTTTACACAATCCTACAGGATTTCTTTATTTCCTTCATTTATTGTCTCTCCCAAACATTTTAAGATAAGATGGATATCACTATTGAGTACCTTAGATAGTTTTTGCCAAATATGTCAAGTGCAACAAATTCAAGTTTTTTGATATCTGTTGTTTGATTAACTACACAATAAAGAAAAAAGAAAATACAATTAGTTTCGAAAAATATGATTAGACATCACATAATAGTTAATCAAATAATCAATATCAACATGACATAAGTTATGTTTCCTTCGGGGATAAATACTAATTTAAAATAATATATTTTTCGAAACATGTGCAACTTCGGAAGTACATTGTACTTTATTATTAATTCTTGAAAAGCAATACGTCAATATTCTTTTGAAATATTGAAAATTATAATATTCGTGTAGAATATTAATTATAATGTGTTATTTCAGGAACAACAACATATTATTTGTAATAGATAGATCTATATTAATATTCAGAATATTAACTATAATGTTGTGCTATTTCAGGAGCAATAAGAATGAATTTAATAATTGATGTTTTATTACTAAACATAAAAAGCAATGATTAAACAATCAATTGCACGCCATATTGATAATATTAATTAATATAACAAAACACGTAAAGTATTGGCATGAATTCATTAATGCGAATTGAGTGGAGAATATATATATATATATTAATTTATATTAATTTTTTATTTTTATGCAGAAACCAATTCACAGACTACGTGGTTATGTAAGTTGCTTTTAATCAGATTGACCAGGAAGAAGCCATCAATTAACTCATGAATTAGTTAATTACATATTACATAATTATGCATTAGGTATCATGACAGATTAATTAATTACAAGAACTAATTCTAAGACATGTATATACAAACAGGATAAATTAAGCGGAAACTCGTGAATTCGGCATAATATTAATTCAATGACGTGATTTTATATACATACTTCAATCGTAAATATTGTATAGACATGAATTCAAAGACATAAATCACACATGTCAATACATGAATTTACTAAACATGAATGAACTAAATTCTATACAGACATGCAAACGGACGTATGTACAAACGTGAATTGAAAAGGCAAGTTACAATTTAAGCAAATTACAATTTGACTACAAGTTTGCACCGTTACGATGTATGTGTATATTAAAAAAATTTATGTCACAAAATTAATTTTGATACACGTGATAGATAATTCTGTTTAAAAAATTACTACATATACTAGATTTGAAAGAATTAAGTGTTCGTGCTGATAACATGTAATAAAAGGAGAGAAAAAGAGAAGAGTGAAAAAAAATCAATAGACTTATGTGTATTATAATGAAAATCAAAGTCCTATATTTATAAGGGATGATTGGGATATAATGATAATAATTTATAGGGTTGAAGCGGTACAATTGTCATTTACTAATAAACTTACCATTTACAACAATAATTACAAAGATTTCAATATACATTTTCAAAAATAAGAAACTTGTAGGATTTTTTCAAAAATCAAGTGATCATATTTTGTGACTTTTGATAAAATATTGTGACCTACAACTATCCCGACTCCACAACCGTCGATATATCAAATCTACAATCCACCACCTTCATCGCACCACCACCACTTACACCTCATCCACAATCATCACCTGCACATGCACCTTAAGTCCACCACACAACCACCAGAACAACTTTCATCTCCATCGCATCATCACCACTACCCGCACCCTATCAACAACCATTGACCTCACCCGCACCTCAAGTCCACCACCACCACTACCTCAACCTCATCTCCACCACCCAATATTAGATTTGTGGCTACAGATTTCTCTTTTACCCTAATTAATTCAGACAAGCACAAATGGTATCAGCCACTCCCACCCGTCCTTCTAACGTCATTAGCCATCTCCGCTCATGGATCTAGAATTGGTGATGAGTTGTGATCGGTGGTGATAATGGCTAAGAAGAGAAAAGATGACGACCAATTGCTATATATATATATATATAGAGAGAGAGAGAGAGAGAGAGAGAGAGAGAGAGAGAGACCGCAAATGACGATTGAGAGTATATACATAATGAATATAGAGAGTATATAGATAGATTATATATAATTTTTAATAAAAATAATTCTTATTACATGATTATTGAAACAAAAATAATTGTATCTGATTTTTGAATTTGAAACACTTGATTTCTGAAATTGAAATTTAAAATGTAGGATTTATGGTAATTTTCTCATATTTTTACATGGAAAAATGAAGATTCATGGGCCTTACCAATTGAGAAGGTGGAGGCCCAATCAAAATCTCGTGGTGGGCCACCTACATCAAATGCCTCAATAGCTGGATCCATAAATTAATGGGATTGATCCGTTAGGTGGCCCTTTTAATGTTGCTGAAAATTTTGGACAAGAATTACTAAAGAGAACTCATTTAAAAATTAAGAAATAAGGTTTAAAAGTTCAAATATCAGATATTATTAAATTTATTTATGAAATAATTAATTAAATATATATTTACTAATTAAATATATTAAACTTACAATTCTACACAATTTGGTTACAAATTATCGAATTATTTGACTACAAATTATTTCTCAATCACAAATCAAAAAATTTATAGGTCACAATTTATTCATTGATCATAAATAAAAAAAATTATAAGTTACAATTTATTTATCGATCACAAATCACGTATTTTATAAGTCGCAATTTATTTAACGATCACATATTCAAATTAATTAGTCACAAGTTACTTCTGGATCACAACTTGATAAAATGTGAGTTACAATCACATTTTTTTTAGGTATATGACAATCTATCATTGGTTACAATCAATCAAATAATTAGTCACAAACACCCTACCCCATCATATCCCACCCACTCACCCACGACCATTATACCCTCGCCACACCAAACATTCAACATCATCACCATAGCAACCACACCCCATCTGAACCCACCATAGTAACCACTTAACCACCACAGCACCATCGCCAACTCCGCCACATCAGACTGCCAACGTCACCACCACATCAACCATAACATCACCATACACCATATGAACCCAACACAGCAACCACATCACCACCACAACACCACTGCACCTCACCATCGCCTCCCACCACCACATTGCACTGCGAATCATCAAAAAAGAACACAACAAGCCATCAAAAATTAAACTAATGAAAAAGAAGGCTACGTTCCGCACACATCAGTCACTAATGTGCCACTCATGACGTGTAGGAGCGACTACATTGCTGCTCAAGGTTGGGCATCACCGCTGCAACAAATCTCTGCAATAGAACGTCATAACAAATATCGTTGCAGCCACATTGCACACCGCACCTTTCTGCTTTTCATCGCCTACACTGTGCTTAAGAGGTGGCAATGGGTCGAGCCGACTTGGCTCGACTTGTGCTCGTCATGAACCAAGCTCGTGGCTCGTTTGTAACGAGCTGAGCTCAGCTCGGCCGTGAGCTCGTGGGCCGAGCCGAGCAGCGGCTCGTCAATTTTTTTTAAATATAAGATAAACTTTTAAAAAAACCTTCGATTTTGGAAGAGCCCACTCGTTGGCTCGCCCACAAGCCTCTCGCCTAGCGAGCTAGCTGGCTTGGCTCGAGCTCGTCATTTGACGAGCTCGAGCTGCCCACGAACCAAATTTTCACGAGCCGAAGAGCCACTTGACCCGTTTTCCACCACTAGTCGTGCTGTGTGCGACCCCTCATCGCCGACGAGATGATAAAGGGTGTGAGGAAGGATAGATAGGTAAGAGGTTTAGAGGGAGAATGAAGGGAGGGAGATAATTAGGGTTTGAGATTGAAATTGTGTATGGTAGATTAATTAATTTTTGAATTGTTATATTTAGTAAAAATATTTATTTTATATGTGTGTGTGTGTGTATATATATATATATAATTAATTAATTAAAAACGTCTAATTTTTAAATTTATTAACCTAACCTATGATTTATGAATTGAGATATTTAAAACACTCCATCCCTATAATTTCCACTTATAAAAAAGGTAAGCAAGATGTAAGCCAAAGATGATAATGCAATTCACTCAACCGTAAGTAATTACGATGAGGTAGATCAAGTCGATTTCGAGATGTTCCTCATTTGTAATTAAATTTTTAATGTTTTCTGAGTTGTCATTGAACTCATCAAAATATTTTCATCAGTTACTTTGTTACTCATCGTTTTAAAAGTTAACAAGCTTGATAAACCTACCAAAATGTTATCTAATCCGTCATCATTTCGTCTACTATATTATCAAATTCGTTAACTCTTAAAATAGCAAGTGATGAATGAAATAACATTTTAACAACTCAAATATTACTAAAGTCTATAACAATTAAACTATGTTTGATGCACATTATTGAGGGAATAATGCATTTTGAATAGTAATGTGATGGAAAATATGTAGTCAAAAAATTAGGAAAAGTTATGGATTTACATGTAATATTATTTTATGAAAAAATATATGGTTGAAAATGAATTTTTGTAAGAACGTAATCAAATAAGATGTTAAGAAACATTTAAGAAAATTATGTGACAATTAAAATATTTAGCTCTGTAAATTGTACAAGTATTACAGTTCGCAGTCCGGTCCTAGGCCAATGCATATGTTCCATTAGTCTATCATAATGCAAAATCAAACCCCACCATTCTCCGCATCTCAGACAGAATTCTATGCATCCCTCCTCCAAACAAGCCTGAAAACCAACGACCCATTTACCATCAAACCAATCCATTGCCGCATAATAAAGTACGGACTTCACTTAGGCGTTTACTTGATGAATAATCTGATGAATGCATACGCAAAAAACGGGTTTATTCGCGATGCTCGCCGCATATTTGATGAAATGCCTCTGAAAATTACATCTTCGTATAACACACTTTTATCGGCATATGCTAAACAGGGCATGATATGCGAAGCTCGTTGTATCTTTCGTGAAATGCCGAATCCTGATTCTGTTTCTTGGACAGCGATGATTGTGGGATATAATCAATTAGGTCAATTTGGGACAGGTGTTTGGATGTTTCTGTTGATGATGAAACGGAAAATTGTGCCTACCCAATACACGGTTACTAATATTCTTGCGTCTTGTGCTGCCTATGAAGCGTTGGATATAGGCAGGAATGTTCACTCGTTTGTTGTTAAACTTGGTCTCTCTGGCTGTGTATCTGTAGCTAATTCTTTGGTAAATATGTATGCAAAGTCAGGTGATGTTGAGACAGCAGTTGTTGTTGTTGATAGAATTAAGTTAAAGAACGTTTCAACTTGGAATGCCACAATATCATTGCATATGCAAATGGGTCAAGTAGACCTTGCACTGGCTCAGTTTAAGGAAATGACCGAACGTGATATTATTTCGTGGAATTCAATGATTGCAGGTTATAATCAGCATGGTTCTGATGTTGAAGCTCTGAATATGTTCTCAAAGATGCTCAGGGAATCTCGATTAAAGCCTGATAGATACACTCTGGCTAGTGTGTTGTCTGCTTGTGCAAATCTTGACGAGTTAAAATCAGGGAAGCAAATCCATGCTCATATCATTAGAAGTGAATTTGATACTTTTGGGCCAGTAGGGAATGCGTTGATCTCCATGTACTCGAAGGGTGGCAGTGTCAAAATAGCAGAAAAGATTTTAGAGCAGTTCGGAACATCCATTTTAAACATTATAGCATTTACAGCCTTATTAGATAGTTATGCCAAGCTTGGAGATTTAAATCCTGCCAGACAGATTTTTGATTCATTAAAAGATCCTGATGTAGTTGCATGGACAGCTATGGTTGTTGGCTATGTGCAGAATGGCCTCAACGATGAAGCAATGAAGCTCTTCAGATCAATGATCAAAGAAGGTCCAAAGCCTAATAGCTATACTTTAGCAGCTATGTTGAGTGTCAGTTCAAACTTGGCTTCTTTGAATCACGGTAAACAAATTCATGCAATTGCAGTAAAGTTGAGGGAAGCATCAGCGGTTTCTGTGAGCAATGCATTGATTAATATGTATGCTAAGGCTGGTAATATCAATTGTGCACAAAGGGTATTCAATGTAATACAAATGAATAGAGATGCAGTCTCTTGGACATCCATGATTCTGGCTTTAGCTCAACATGGGCACGGAGAGGAGGCCTTACAACTCTTTAAGAACATGCTGGAGATTGGTATTAAGCCAGACCATATAACTTATGTTGGTGTTCTTTCTGCCTGCACACATGTGGGATTGGTGGCTAAAGGTCGTAGTTACTATAAAATGATGAAAAATATCCATGGGATCGAACCCACATCTAGCCACTGTGCTTGCATGATTGACATGTTTGGTCGTGCGGGATTGCTAGGGGAAGCGCAAGATTTTATAGAGATCATGCCGATTGAACCAGATGTCATAGCTTGGGGTTCACTTTTAGCTTCTTGTAAAGTTCACAAAAATGTGGAGCTAGCGAAAATTGCAGCTGAAAGATTGCTTTCAATTGAACCTGATAATAGTGGGGCCTATTCATCACTTGCTAACGTCTATTCAGCCTGCGGAAAATGGACTGAAGCAGCTCGAGTTAGAAAGTTGATGAAGGATAGGCAGGTGAAGAAAGAACAAGGAATCAGTTGGGTGCAAATCAAGACTGAAGTCCATGTCTTTGGTGCTGAAGATTTGCTTCACCCACAAAGAGATGCAATTTATCAGATGATGGCAAAAATCTGGGAGGAGATTAAAAGGATGGGTTTTGTTCCTGATACTGCTTCAGTATTGCATGATCTTGATCAAGAATTGAAAGAGCAGATTCTTAAACGCCACAGTGAAAAGCTCGCCATTGCATTTGCATTAATGAATACCCCATATGGAACTACTATAAGGATCATGAAAAACCTTAGAGTTTGTAATGACTGTCATTCAGCAATCAAATTCATAGCGAAACTTGTTGATAGAGAAATTATTGTTAGAGATGCTACACGTTTCCACCACTTCAAAGGGGGTTCATGTTCATGTCATGATTATTGGTAAGTTTGGAACAATGTTATAAAGTATCCCTTGTATTGATAGCAGAATGATTTGACAGTGGCTGAACGAGAATTGGCAAACTTAAATGAGGTCCGAAGCATAAAGTTTTGGGATAAGCAGCAATAGTTGTAAGAGTAAATTTGCCGCTGTTGCAAGCACGTGAGAATAGATAATGTTTGGCTGCAGATTTTGGTACATGCACCGATTTGGATGATATTCTGAAGGAAACGTTGGACCAGCTGAGGTGGAAAAATCTGGAATGGTCAATGAAGTCGTGGCATTTCAAGAACTTTCTTGTTCAAGGTGAGTACTTTTTGATTCTGTGATGGTGTATTTTCACCTGGGCTCAAAGAAGTGGATGCTTCAAACATGAGATGAACTGTAAATGTCTTTCTGCTCATTTTGGGGTTTCTTGCAGTAATTGGGTAATATTTCTATAGAAACTTGAAACAGCTGACGCTATAGTAAATAATGTTGCTACCTGTCTTGCCCAAGGAATTGCTGAAGCACTACAATTTAAAATCCCAGCAAATATTGCAGGGCATGCTGGGACAGTTATAGCTACCTTAAGGAAAAAATGTGGTATGCTAGGGGTAGTAGTCTTTAGACACTACCAATAAAAAGTAGTTATTATTGTTTTCCTTTTTATGCCAATATCTTTACCGAGTATAGATGCAGGTGGAAAGACGGACGGAAATTATTCGCCAAATTTATCGTTGAAAATCACTAAAATTCTGCATGTCTTATCAGCAAAACTAATCTTGTAGTTTGTCAAGGGTTTGTGATATAACTGGTTTGAATTGTAAATAGATATATACGAGTGGTGGATAAATATATAATACTTGTGGTTCCTTGAAATGTGTGGATAAAAAGTAGTTTGACCATTTATGAACATTAGCCAGACATTACCTGTTATTGCTATCTGTCTCGCTAATGTTTCATGTCATTGTATGCAGGGACAAGATAAGATCCTACGATGCTCTTTCTCCTCTCTCCTTTTTCCCATTTAGTCCAGAGGTCTTAATGACTCACATATGGCTCTCATGACATTTGGATTTTGAATTTATAGCTATTGGCAGCAAATGGGACAAGCTGCAAGAAGGATGCTACTGCAGGGAAATATAACTAAACGATTCAAGGCAATGGAAAAACATTCTGTCCTTCATTTTTAGAAACTTCAAATAATCATTTGTCTCTATACCTACATCGCAATGTTTTGCATGCAGATGCAGTATTGAATTGGACTAAAGAGTATAATACTCAAAATTTTAGGGGTTGTTTTCTTTGTATTTCTGTTTTGTGTTTTGTGTTTTGAGTGTCCATTTTGAGATTGTTGAAAATGTGTTCTTTTTGACATATTGAAAAATTGTTTTGAAAACACCAAAAATGCGTTTTGAAAATTTTGACTTGATTATAACTGAAAACATTCAAAACGACAAATTTGTTGTTTTATGTTTTCTTCATAAACTTTTAATTTGTTTTCAAAAACGCGTTTTCGAAAATGGAAAAGAGAACGCGTTTTCGCTGTTTTAAAAAATTGAAAACAGAAAACGACTTGAAAATGGTAAAGAGAACGGGCCCTTAGTTTTTTTTTTAAGTTTCTAGTACTCTACAGTCCACCTCTACCAAACGAGCCATCAAATTCTTGAAGAATTTCCTACCGGCAACTGCGGAAGTGTTACTCTTCAAATGCAGTTTGTTGTACATGGTCTTGTCTTGTTGCCTACATTCTTCTTATCGCCAATTCTAATGGCATAATGTTTGCTGTTTTTTGAATATCTTCAAAGATGTTAACACTATATTTTTCTTCATTTTGCATTTGTTTTTGGCATGTACCAAATTTTCTGTTAATTAAATGCTGTTGAAATTTACATAGAATATTAATGGCTATTAAAATTTATGGGAATATGTTCACCATAAGCTAGAAGGCAGGTGAAATTTAGCCCCTTGATTGGTTTAGCTATAAATTAGATTTTTTTTTAGTAGATTTTGATAAAAGTTGATAACATATATGATTGAAAAGTTGTTGGTCCCAAAAAATATGTGATTGAAAATAAGTTTTAGAAAATAAGGGCAAAACACGGACTTAGTTTGGTTTCTTGATTTGATATGATGAAAATCTTTAGAAGGGAGAAATAAATTAAAGAATTTACATTCTATGTTGGTTAATCTTGATTTTTATCTTTAGCGACTGTTTGGGATAAAATTTCATTAAATTTGTAAGTAAAAATTATACAGTTCTACAGTATATGTCACTGCAATCACTGATCAATTTCAAGTAGAATGATCAATATGCCCATTTAACATTTAATTCAATATTCTTTAGAAAAGGGATTTTTTTGGTATTTTGTTTCATATGGAGTCAAAAATAATGGCACAAATGGGACCAATACATTTGCAACAGTCAGAAAATGAATTAAAATTTGTCCGAAATTGCTCCCAAACAGGGGCTTAGTTTGATGAATAAAAGTGTTAGAATTCACGAACCTAAGTTATCCCCTTTAATCTTGCTTCTCAAGTTCAATATCAGAGCTTATTTTCGGTCAAATTCACTAATTTAATTAATTTGTATTTCTCAAGTTTAAATCAATTATATTTAGCCCATGTTCGGGCTCTATTATTACAATAACATATTTTTTGAAAACTCATTATTCCATAAAATAATGTTCTATGTAAATCCAAAAAATTTCTTTATTTTGTAAAAAATATATTTTAACCCAAAATGAGTTTTAAACATAGGCTCAGTCAAGTCAAGTCATCACTATCTTTATGTAAATGTCATAACCTTGAACTAAACATATTAAATCGCCTGAATATTCAATTAAAAATTGCGACAATAATGAAATTGTATTTTTATGAACCATGCTATACGTATAACATACTATTTGACATTGTTGTATTCATCAATTTTTTAAAAATTGTTTTTTATATCTTATGTTAGAATTTTGACAACACATGATTCTCAGTCATTACTATGAATCCTACAATTAAATCAATCTCCTGTAAGTGGAATCTTTTTGACAGAGACAATCTCATTATTATTACTATAAATCATTGACAAATAAAAGCCCCATCCCATCCCACCCCACCCCACCCAACTCGTTTGTAAATATGATTACAAAAGACAGCCTGCAATTTTGCTTCGTACTATAATGCCCGGTAACTTAGATTATTTCCACTTTTGCCAATTTTATTATTGTTTATTATTTTAGATGTATCTTTCCCATATACAATTAAACTAGTAAATCATTCTCATTTGAATTTTATAAATCGTAGTTCGTTTCATAATATAAAACGTTGAATTTAGGGTTTGTTTGATTGAAAAAAATTTTCAAGAAAAATGGTCTTTCGAATTTTACTTTTATACGTTCAATATATAACATTAAATGATACTATTATCGACCTGATTTTAATGTACCATAGATTGATACCGTCGGGAACTATATCTTATACGATCTGACTCTCGAGGATGTGAAAGATTTAACTTTTTTTGTTAAGTAAATAAAATAATATTATTTCTTAAAATAGGTTTAGAATTGAGGGAGGGTAAAATAATTTAAAAGATACTTCCAAAGACAGATCATGGGAAGGAATCTTTTCTCAGTGGTGAGTATGATCACTGTCGCTCGATAAGCTTTAAAATTTGTTCCACCTAATTCTGCATTTATATTTCTTCGTCTCCGCACCAAATCCACTTCTACATACATACGTACTTACGTTCACGTAGTGAGAGCGTTTCTGTAAATTGGGCTAATGGGGTGGCAAAGAAATCTTTCGATTGGAAGTTTTACAGGAGCATTCAAGAAATCCAAGTGGTTGTTGTGTGATAATGCTGGCCTGCGCCGTGGCTTCTCGGCTTCGGCCCCGCCGGAGTTGCCGGGTTTTGAATACCAGCCGAAGCCGTACAAGGGTCCACTAGCCGATGAGGTCCTCCAGAAGCGCAAGAAGTATTTGGGTCCCTCTCTTTTCTATTATTATCAAAAACCCGTAAGTCTATTTTCTTTACTTGCGTATTGGGATGGATTTAAGATTTGATTGGAAACTGATCATTTTTAACTTTTGGATTGGGAATCAATTTTTTTTTGGATAACCCATTTTTTTCAGTTTGTTGAACTTTTTGATTGGTGGTGTTTATTTTTCTCAGTATGTGTTTCAATTTCTTTTAAGACGTTTTTTTTTGCACTTTTTAAATAATTTTGTTGATGATTGCAAATGATAATTGTTTGCTCTATGATATGATTGTTTGCGCTGAATTGCAACTTTTGAGAACGAATTTTTTGGTTTCTTTGGAATGGTATATTTTAGCTTTTGCTGGAAGTGCTCTGAGTTCTCTTTTTTTGTAGATGTGCCCCCCAAATGAGCTAAACTATATTCAATTTGGATTATTATATTCAGTTTACCTTAAAAAGTTATATATTCTGGAACAGATGATATACAGAAACTCCAATGGATCTTACCTATATTCAATCTCGACTCATCTAAAGCTTGTATAATATTGGATTGGGAGTTTCTACTCTTTATACAAACCTCTAGGAGAACTAGAGAATTTCTTGAATGCTAACTAATGATTTCTCTCTTTCTTGGTGTGTTTTGGCAATGGACAAGCACCTGTATACATAGCATTCTTGCCTGACACTTTTGCACAATTTAGCAAACAAATCTTGCCAAAAACAATAAAAGATTGAAATAGACTGCAAAGGCTTGCAAAAGTCATCTAATTATGGTTATGTACTGTTTAACTTTTTTACCTACAATATTTAACTTTGTAGCAATACTTTAATTCACTTTATGAGCCTATTTCTCAAGTAATATTAACCTGAACTTGAACAACTCCAAGCTCAACTCGTGAAGGTTCATTATATCTCTAAACTCAATTAGCTTCTTTCCTTTTTCTTTTTCGTCTTCCAGTTCATCTACGCTGTCACATTACATTCTCTACATTCCTAACATGTTTTATTTTAACAGCTTAACATTGTTGAAGGGAAAATGCAGTATCTGTATGATGAGAGTGGAAGGCGTTACCTTGATGCATTTGCGGGAATAGTTACTGTTTCTTGTGGTCACTGTCATCCTGATATTTTGGATGCCATAACGGAGCAAAACAAGCTTCTTCAGCATGCAACAACCATATATCTACACCATGCAATAGCTGATTTTGCCGAGGCTTTAGCATCTAAAATGCCTGGAAACCTGAAGGTATTTCGCTCGTTTAGAGCTTTTTATAGTTTTCATCGGCCGATGATCTGTGTGGTTAACTACAGTGACATCCAAAATCTTCTGATCTGTTAAGCAGTCCTGATAAGACATTTTCCATGACATCCCTTAACTTCATTCTTCTGGATTGCAGGTTGTGTTTTTTGTAAATTCAGGAACCGAAGCAAATGAATTAGCTATGTTGATGGCAAGACTGTACAGTGGCAACCTTGGCATGATTGCCTTAAGAAATGCATATCATGGTGGGAGTTCTAATACAATTGGACTGACAGCGCTTAACACATGGAAGTACCCAATCCCACAGGTTTGTCTTTAGATGGATTGCCAATTTTGCACTTCAGTGTTTGGATTCTAATTTCTCTTTCAAAGTTTTCAGCTTCTCTTTTCCTGTTCATTCCCTTTTTTCCTTTATTTCTTTTATCTTCCCTGTATATTTTTATTATCAGTTGATTGCCTTAAGAAATGCATATCATGCATAAATCTTTAGTTTTATACATTCTTGTTTTCCAATGAAGTTACACTATTTCAGTTTCGATTTTAAATTTTTGCAAGTTATATCTTTTGAATTTGAGGAGCAGATATGTGTTGTATAAATACAAATATGGGATGTACTTTGTGCTTCTAGTGCTACTGAAGTTCTCTCTCTCTCTATATATATATATATATTATGTGTAAAAAGGTTCATATAGTAGATATATAACAAATTTGGCAAGACAACATACAACTTTTTCTGTCATAATATTGACTTTATATATATATATATATATATATAGTAGATATATAACAAATTTGGCATGACACCATACAACTTTTTCTGTCATAATATTGACTTTTTCTTTCTAATGCTCTAATAATCAAAATTTCCCCTATAGAATGGTTCTTCTTGTGTCCGTGACATATCAGGGTTCTGTCCATCACGAATCTGGGCATTGAAAATGAATTTGAGAAAAAATGAGTTTTAGAAAATGGGGCCGAATAGGAGCTATATCTATCATCATCCTCTCTTATGCTTTATTAACTGCTATAAAGGTTTGCAGGGTGAAATTCATCATGTTTTGAATCCCAACCCATACCGTGGAGTCTTCGGTTCTGATTCCAGGTGTTACGCCGAAGATGTACAAGATCACATTGATCACGGTACTTCAGGAAAAGTTGCTGGTTTTATAGCTGAAACAATTCAGGTTTGTCGTGATTCTTTTTCTTTCTAATGGTATGAAACTGGAGTCTGGTCAAACTGCTGCATGTAATCCCAGATGTCAAATAATTGATTTATCTTCCTGCTTTTGACCATCAATTCTTACATATTGACAACTATAGGGAGTTGGAGGTGCTGTTGAATTAGCCCCAGGATACTTGAAACTGGTTTATGACGTGGTTCATAAAGCTGGTGGTGTCTGCATTGCCGATGAGGTGCAAACTGGCTTTGGTCGGACGGGAAGTCATTACTGGGGTTTTGAGACACAGGGAGTCGTTCCTGATATTGTTACCATGGCAAAGGTTTGTGGTACTAATTTGATTGTATCATATACGTATAGGTAGTTTCTTTTGTTTTTCTGTTAGGTTGGACTTTGTTCTTTCTACGTGCAGTGTACATCTAAGACAACTCATGACATGGGAATTTATATACTCCTCAGGGTATTGGCAATGGTTTACCCCTTGGAGCTGTTGTAACAACCCCCGAAATAGCTAGTGTTTTGGCTCAAAAAATACAGTTTAACACCTTTGGAGGCAACCCTGTATGCTCAGCTGGTGGACTTGCGGTTCTCAGGGTTCTTGATAAAGAGCAGCGCCAAAAGCATAGTGCAGAGGTTGGCTCTCACATGATCCAGCGTCTAAATGATCTCCAGAAAAAGCACGATAGTAATTTTCTTCACCTGAGCATCTTATAAATTTATCGTTTACTTTCTTTATATGATATTTCCCTCACAAATTTTATATTCTTTTGTTTAGGTATTAGTTTTTATTAATATAGAACTGAATTTGATTGAAAAAGTGAGTTTAAATTCACAACTTTTGCATATTGACCTTTTATGAGCTTACAATTTTTTAAAATTTTTTCCTCTCATCGACCTTTTTTTTATCTGAAAATTCACAAATAAGATTAAACTTCATAGATTGTAGACCACACTAGCTTCTCTTTGCTTAAGAGTGCGACTCTGGCAAATTATTATTCTTATTCTTCACTAAATTGATACTTTTGGATTCTACAGAACTTCTAGAAATGTTTGTTTGCAGGATAAGCCATTTAGGCAGTAATTAGCAAATTAACTGCTTTACCTATTTATTAGTGGAATACTAGTGATTATTTTATCTTGTAAGTAGTTTGGAGGAGAATTTGTTGCGTACAAGCCAAAATTATAAGCTCTCTCAACTTTTGGAGTAGGATGATAATCTTGTTAACATGACATGCTTACATAGAAATTTATGTGACTACCTACAAAGAAAAGAAAATCACCCTAGTGCGTAGTCTTGTTTACTAGTTTCCAAATCCCTAAAAGAAGAAACAAACAATCTAGAAGAGTAGACCTCTCTTGGATTTTCTGATTAGTGATTCTGATTAGTGACTCTCATTGCCGAAAATGTTCCAAAATCATTACTTCTACTTTGGTGTAACTATTGAATAATATTCTTCCAATTTCTTACTCAGTAATTGGAGATGTGAGAGGGAGGGGCTTAATGGTGGGAGTAGAACTCGTTACAGACAGAAAAGAGAAGACCCCTGCCAAAGCAGAAACAGGAGTATTGTTTGAAAAGCTTAGAGGTTTGTAAAACAAGTCGAAACTCGACTGAGGAAGAACTAAACTTAAACTTCCACATTTCCTATGTAATTCAGCTGTTATACTTGAGTTTTTTCGTTTATGTAGAACTTGGTGTTCTTGTCGGGAAAGGTGGACTTCATGGAAATGTTTTCAGAATAAAGCCTCCAATGTGTTTCACCAAAGATGATGCAGGTATTCTCTATACCTTGTTGGTTTTTCAGCACCTCCACCCTTTTCTGTTCTGTCAAGTCAATTCGTATGTAGTTTAAAGCATTTCGACCTCTATATGTTTTCATAGTCTGATTGATCATTCTTGTGCAGATTTCCTGGTTGATGCTCTGGATTATGCCATGTCTAAGTTGTGAGAAAGTGATAATGTTGAAGTCCTCAGGGGATCGACCAAGAAAAAAGCAGCTTATTTTCAGAAGTATAAAGAATTTATACCCAAAAAACTCTCAGACTAACTTCTGGTCCTACTGAGAAAGAAGGGGGAAAGTATATGTTTTTAAGAATAAAGTGATTTCTGTGCAATTACAGTTGTTTATGGCACAACTCGTATTACAATAGATTATTTATCGCCTGCTTCTGTTATGGGTGTGCATCGTCAAGTAATGCCAGCCGCGTGAAAAGTGTTTATTGCTCCGTGTTATGTAGTTCAATATTTAGCATCATCGAGTGGTGCTAACTTCTAAAATTTTAGTTGTACTTAAAAGCATCTCAAGACTCGTGTAATCAGAAGCACTCAGAAACCAGCAAGTATGCTAATTCATAAAGATACCCAAAATAAGAAGACTATGATGTCTGTAAATTTACATAATGAGTTCTACAGACTTGCAACAGACGTACAAAAATGCATAATCATCAATATAAGTAAAAAAAGAAGAAGAAAGAGAAAAGTAATCGGAATAAAAGAGAACGAAAGAGCATTTGCAAACTTCCTATTGATAGACTAACTAATCATATTTACTTCTCAATCACAGGAAGATCAAAAAATTGCAGCAGCTAATTCTCATATATGTATACTAACAAATATGCAGATTTAGCTGATGAAGCATGAGTTGCATATTAGGAAGATTCACGAGAACGAGAAGTCCAAAGAGAACTTAGAACCTGAAGACGTTGAAAATACTCCCCTAGAGCAAGGAGGCCCTGAGCTGCTTGGCGAGTGGTAAGGTTGCGAGAAATCTGTAGCAATGTTTCTTTGCGAAGATGATCTGCCTGTTCACAGAACACCAAAAAATGAAAAAACGTTTGATCGTTGTAGCGAGTTTTGCATAGATATCCTAGATTTAGAGTTGTAAACATCAACCATTACATGCACATCATCCCAGGAAAAAGGCATAGATGAGTACATACACTTGTGCAATGTGATAGTTAGAAAGATTCTTAAGTTTCTACCAAAATGAGGATTGCTAAAGATCCACAAATTAAAGTGGTGGGCTAAGCATCAAATACTTCCAGGAAAGCCAGTTGTTTAGTAAGAAAAATTCCCAAGTCGAGCTAATTTTAGACGGCTTTTCAAACAAGCTTAGGTTTCTGTGGGCATAAATCCTTTAAATTAATCCAACATATAAAGGTATTCTGGTTAAGCTTACACAATTAGGCCACATAATGAGTGAAAAAGTAATCAGTTCTCTGGAGATGGTTATTTCCACACCCATAGTCCCTTTGAAATATCTTCCGATGTTAAGATATTTGACACCACTTTTTTGACGACTACTGCGTGAAGCAGAATATCATGATATAAAACAAGTTAATATTCACAGTTATGTTTGTTCCCGCCATGTCGATGTCAAGAAAAAGGATAGCACACTAAATATCTCTTAAATCAGAAAATCAGGTCGAAACATAGTATATTACCTGGCCCACAAACCTCACCATAGCTTTTAATTTCTCCAATGCAGCATTGATCTGCGGGAGGTAGTTCCCTTCCCCCAGTTCACTATCTGCTACAGCCTCGGAGAGAATTTGGTGGAGTCTCTCCAATCCCTGTGACAAAGCATCTTCTGCTTGCTGACATGATTGTCTAAGTTTAGAAAGCTCCAAATGTTGTTTCTCAGTTAAGGGGCCAAGATGTGGCATGAGAACCTGTTGATAAATATAATGTTACGGGAATCATGGATCTAACATTTAGTGAACAATTTGATTATCATTTTCAAAAGTCTCATAAATTGAGCAGACATAACTTTATCTTTTAATATTTAATCAACTGTAGAAAGTATGGAGATCGTGTAATCCATGGTACATTTGTTATGGTTTTTGCATATAAACGCCATCAATAATTGAGGCCAGCTGATATAGATAATAAAAAGTTGATTTTAATGACGAGGCAAAAGAGAAGGGAGAAACAGTGAAGGTGGGTATTTAAGAATACCTTCCCTAACTCATTAGAGTAATATAACAAGATTGGGAGAGGATAATGATCGAGATGAGAAACTGGTTTTCTGAAGATTGACAAAAGGTTTTTTCCATGTTGAAATCCTGGCCGTAGCAACTCAGTCTTTCAAATCAGTTCTTGATACATCTAAATACGATCAGATAGAAAACAAATTTACAAGAAATGATCCAATACGTCTAGCTACGAACTTTTGAATCTTGACAACTTCCTTTTGAATCATATAGTTCTATCTCAAGTAACTATTCTAGGAACCTGTTGGCCTTTATTTAAATCAGGAAAAATAAAGATAAGCAATGCATCACAATCTGGACTCTGGAGAGAAGTATGCATTACCTTTAAAAGCCCTGATGGCCGAAAGCCCCCAATCCACGATAAAAAATGTTCAGCTGATGTTTCCCACATGCCAGACATAAGGTACAATACATCAGCCTTTGCAGCTGTTTCTTTCATAGCAAAGAGATCAAAATAGTGGTTCATGCCATTGTCAACAAAACTCTTCAATTCCAAATCTGTAATGGCAGAACACAAAGCATTCCTCAAATCAGCGGTTTTCTTATTTTGTTCTTCCACCCAGTGTCCATACGCCATTTCAAAGGTAGCAATACCTGGAGTTCAACAACAAAGCTGATTGCAGGCGAGAAATTGAAGAGAAGAACTTAAAGTGTCTTGAAAGCGATAGAGACTTTTGAAGGTCAAACAATGAAACAAAATCAAAATAAAACACAATCCCTTCTATTAAAATATATATCAGCAGGCAACTTTTAGAAAAAAAAAATGTCACCTTTTGGATTCATTTACTGCAACATAACTTCAAAACGGAAGAAAATTTCACACCGTTTCTTACAGAACCAAATGCTATTATTTTAAAAACCTGTTCTATGAAAAATGGCCCATAATTTTTTTGGATATGAAACCGCTCTGGTATAGCTATTTGTTTAGCTTGCATTTCTCATTTTCAAGATATACATTAACATTACCCAATCAGACAATCTAATAGACACTGAGAATCTATATATGGGTACAAATCTCAGCAACGAACTTCTAATGAATTTATTGACTCTCCATACAAATGTGATAACCAAATGCAAGGAGCATGAAACTACCTAAGAAATCTAGCTCTGAATATGTGTAATCAGCAGGTTATTGCAACTTTGAGTACAAACGGGTTCAATTTAGGGCAATAGTGGCGGATAAAACTACAAACCTGGGTTTGTAGTTCTTGAATAGCCTAGCTGACCAGTATCTAATCCACCACCTATATACAGTCCCTGCAGCAAAACATTTTTGTGTTAGATGTCTTTCCCTTTGAAGAACAAAAGGAGATGGACACTGAAAAGTATTGCTCAATCTCCGCGGGAATGAATAAAAAAGTGCAAAAACAATGATGTGGAGAATATCTAACATTCTTTCGTTACCTGTTGTCTAGCCCGCTCAAGCTCCTGTTCTAACTGCATAAGTCTCAATTTACTATTTTCTAATTGCTGAACATAAGCCTGCAAAAAAGTATAGAGACAATTTATAGTTTGAATACCTAAAAGTTACACAACAAATATTTTTCTAATAAGGAAGAAAGAACAATAAGAAATCCTATTTCGCATAAGGGTATATACTGTAACTGTCTCCATACCTTTTTCCGCAGACGACATTTGCGAGCAGCCTCACGGTTCTGGGCTAGGCGTCTCAGTTGCTACAAATCAAACTCCATTGTCAACAATTTTGGAAATGTATTTATTATTTTAAATGCTGACAACGAGAGCTAAAATATGAAAGTAGACTTCTGGATTTGTCAGAAGGACAAACAAAATTCAAAAAACATTAAAGATTGGATCTCAGTCAGGATTATATGCATTGGTGAAAACTGGTGTTCATAGTATTACTCACTCACAAACTCCACACTAAGATCAGTAAGAGGTAAAAAGTTCTTGTAGTGCCACATACTGGCAACCATAAAAACTTTGCGAGATTCTTTTTTAACGTTTTCTAAACATTATGAGTAGCTGTGCTCTTCAGAGTACCAACAAAATTATAGGAATAATATGAATACATTATTCAGCTGCAATTCTTTAGGCTAGTCAAATCACTGATAAGTGATCTAAGGTACCAATACATGATAGACATTTGCCTTGTATATCAAATTCAATACAAATAAACTTGTCAGAGCAGGCTTATAATAACTTAGATTCAGGATATGTGCCTTGCTTCAAAACAATGAAAATGGACCACGATATGGTTAAAGTATGTGAACGGATTGTTTGTGTCATTCAAGGACCCAAGTAAATACAAAGGAAAAGGTTTATACAAAGAGAAAAAATAGCAGTTGATATGAGAATATATGTTCACTAACCATACGAAAGTCAACAAAGTAACACTGTCTTTACCTTATCATTCGTTTTACTCACTTCATGATCATATTTATTGGAAGGTCCTACTGTTCCATGTGAAGTATCCTCTGACTGGACATATATAACACACAAGTTGATAAACATGTGCAAAAGAACACAAGGTAATGAATGCAAATGATAATTAATACAAACTGCACCAGGTTGCCAAATCCAGAGTCGACTTCCAGAATAACTGGTGGAGGTGTGTCCAGACAGTTATTTTCTTTATAATCATTCCACATGCCTATTTGGCGCATAGACTCACATATACCCATCCTTCTTGAGGGAACAAATTGTGTCGATGCAGAATTCATTCTGTTTTACCTGTTTGTCAATAGAACTCAATAAGCTACTACCGTAATTTGATAATTAAATAAATCATACAAAAAATACATTTTGATTTACTATGAAAACATGGCAGCTTGAACTTAAATCCTGAGAAAAGATAAGGGGACAACCATTGAACAATAAGACTAGAGTTTCGAACAGAGAACTTGTCCAAAATTCTATACAGTTGCTTGATACTTAATATGTTCATATTTGATTAAACATAACAGATGCATCGCTTTGATTATTGGCAGCAGAAGCTATGAGAAATATAAATAGCATATCAGTAAATACCAGAAACTTCCATAAGAAGATAATGTCACCACAAAACTGCTCAGTTTAATCTGTATATTCTCCGCAGCCAGGTCAGGGGTTGGTGCTACTTTCATTTAAATAGTCCGTGTCATGTAATTTTGAAGGAAGGAAACAAACAAATAAAAAATTAGATAGACTTGTTTCCATTGCTCAAGCATATAAAGTTATAACCAAAAAACCCTATAAAATTCACGATGAACCCCATTCTTGTGCAGTGTTCAGTCTACTAGACAACGGAACAAAAAGGGCCTCGCCGTCCGATAAAAAAAAAAGGGCCTCGCTGAGTTTATCACCTTAGCATTGTCTTTAATTTCTAGCATTGAATAAAAAACACTTCACACCAGAAATCCATGTCTTATAATAAAGAAACTGTCATTTGACAAGCTAAAGCATCCAAAAATGCAGAAGAGATGATAATCAACACGCCTGCTTAAGAGGACAACAGATTCACGAAAAACACCCACAAAATAAAACTCTGCTCCAACACACAACGGAAAAATCTAATCCATTTCAAACCTTACCCAACATTTCGTAGTCCCAAAAAGCATTCAATACTACTGTTATAACTCTTGCCTCTCCTATTTCCATGAAAAGAACAATAAAGAAAAAAGTTTAATAGAACTCTTGTTTTCACAAACACCTTTCTCTATTATGAAAATAAAAAATAACCAATCAAACTGCCTAAAGAACTTGTCTTTGGCTAGTAGACACCAAATCAGAAAGAGCAACTGATTCTTGATGCATAGTCAAACATAAGTATACACACACGAATAATCAAACAAAAAGGGCAAGAGCCAACTCATTCTACACGTACATGTGTATAAACTTATAAAACTTGTTAATAAGAAAAGAACAGAAGAAAAATAAACGAAGAAACATCAACCTTTGACAATACCGGAGAAAACCCTCTTTAAGAATAAGAATTCGCTCTCAATTTGCGGGTTTCCACAGAAGAAACTGAAAGTAGATTACACTGTTCAAGAACCCATCTTTCTCCATGCGTAATAGGTTGCAGTGAAGAAGAAGAAGGAGAAGAATCGAATATGAATATGATTGTGAACGCAACATCTTTTTTGAAATATTTATATTTAAATTGAATTTTCAAAAAGAAATATAAGTATTGCATATAAATTATATGCAAGTGGGGAAGGGTGGTGAAAAGATATTATAATTTGTAGTGTGTGTTATCGTAAGCTACAGTAAATTGGAATAGAAATATATTGAATGGAGTGTTTGGCCAAAATTTCTTCACAAACGAACAAGCAATTAACGAACCATATTCTTCGTAGGTTGTGCAATCTGAATATGCACACTACGTCTTTAGCTTTTGCTCACTATGTCCCCTTCCAAAACATCATCACCTTCGTCTCATCTTATGTTATATTGTTCAATATAATTTAAATATACTTTCTAAACGTGAACTTGATTTACTTTGATAATGACATTTTTATTTTTTACATATAGAAGTAATACCACCTAATCCGAATAATTAAAATATGACTATATGATTTTTTTTTTTTTTTTTGTTCACTTGACTAACTATGGTTTACTTTTTGTTAATTTTAATGTTTAATATTTGTATTCTTCGATTTTGAGATCTTGCCAAAAGGGCAAAAAAAGGAATGTTTTAGATTTTTAGTGTGTTAATATTTAAACATCTACTTATCAATTTCAATTTTTATACTCTCTAGTGTACGATTTACATAGCTATCACAATGGAGTACGAGATTTATAATGATTTCTCACATTAACTTATATTTTTTTGAAGGAACATGTTAAACTTGATGACAAATCTTCCGCATAGAGATAAGATTTTAGCACCGAGATTGGCATATGCGCCTCACACGCTTTGCATGGTTTGATGGATGGAATTAGTAACATGGCAAAACTTTAGGTTATGTATGCTATTATGTCAATTTTTGGTGTATCAATTTAATGGACTTAAAAAAAGTTGACTTAATTGACTAAAAATATAAATTTAGAACCCCAAGTAAAATCAATTCAATTTCAATGACCCATTTGAAATTGAGACGCAATTGCAGTTACCCCACAATAATGAAAGATCAGAAATGAAATAGAAATTGCCTATGAACCTTTTTTTTCTAATTTTTGCGCCCTTTTTCTTTTTGGTAGGTTCCCCAAGTTCTAACAAGTCAATCATAAACCATAGTCATTATCAAACTTATCTACATAGCTATATGGTGGGTATGGTTGAACATTTCCACGTTCACCGTATCAACGTCACTGTTGCAGGCGAACTCTTCGCCTTCATTATGGCCTGGTTGCATTAATTGGCTTAAATGAATTTTTAGGCTCGTGAATTTATTGTCATCTAGTTCGTAAAAAAACCAAATTTTTGATGTCGATTATGTTTTTTGTATGATAAAAAAAAATTATGAAAAACCCTTTTTTTCTTTTTCATGTTGTTGTTCAAGGTAACATTTAAGCATTTCAGATTTGGGTTAGTTGTAATTTGTGGATATGATGGTGTGATGATTGTGAAACAAGCAAAACAATTTTTTGATTTTGGTGCTGAAATTTTGACGAGGGAAGTGTAGGTCCGATGATTGAAGATGATACACTTTTGAGCAATGTTCTAAAAAGTATAAAACATGACTTAAGATAGAGGTGAAACTTCAAGTTTTAGAACTTAAACGAGCATAATCAACGCTTAGACGTAAACAAATATTTTCATATTTTTAATATTATTTTAAATGTTTAATCATTTTAAAAATCGTTTAATAATTAAATAATATATATCAAATATCTAAAATTATATTTACTTAATAATTCATATAATTAGTCAATTACACAATTTTCAAGTTTTCGAAATACAAAAATTAAACTAATTTTCATAATTTCAATTTTTAACTACACAAATCATACTTAATAGATTATATAAACTTCATACATAATTTCAAAGTTTTTAACAAAAAAAAGGAGCCTCAAAATCATAATTACATAATGTCGATTATTGTAACTTAAATCTTATTCAATTCTTTATTGAATAGTCATTTTTAACTTTTGTACATATAAAATCTTTTAAAAACTTGAAAATAAAGTCAAATTAAAAGTTTTTTTTTTAAATAACAAACTAAAGAAAACGAAAGAGATTAATGAAAAAATTCAGCTGTTTAGGAATTGAAAAAATAGCACAGAGACATGAAACAAGACATTTTGCCTGAGTTTCGAGTCTAGGTGCCGTCTAAACGAGCTTTTTAGAAAACTACTTTTGAGAATGAAAATGGTGATGGTGGAGATGTAATGTGATTGGAGATCGTAGGCGTAGTGGAGTTTGTTCGGAGTTGGTGGGCTTTTTTAGTGATAGTATGATGTAAATCTTAAGAATGTGGTAGTGGAGATGGCGACATTGGTAGTACTTTTGTTGGTGGAAAAAAGGCGATGGAGGCAGTTGTTTAACATAGTATGTTACACGTGGTGGTGGCGACAACAGTGACGAAAGTAGTGGTGGTATAACAATAAATATTTTAAGTAGTGGTGATAGGCGAAAAAATGTGTACACCGCACTTTTTATAAGTGATGTCAGCGATAATCCTGGTGGTAGACAATGATCTTGGAAACAAGTTAGTGAAAGATGTGTAATATAGTTTTTGCAAAACGTAACATATTGAGTTACAAAATTTATTTTAAAAAATTAAAAAGTATAGAATTAATCAACTTTTTGAATGTATTTTTCAAGTGTTCCCTATTAATCATTTGAGTTCAAGTGCCCGTCACCGCGTCACGAGTTTCGAATTTTGATGGATTGGTTTTTTAAAAAAGTGTGGACTATCTCATACTCTCACCTCGTGAGTATTAGACCTCTAGTTGTAAGGCAATTTAATCACCTTGTATCCATATAGATTAGCTAATATAAAATTATTCTTTTTCCTCTAATAATGTAACTTCACATATAACTTAGACTAAGTTCCTTAGGGATTAAAATTCAAATTTTAACAATTAATTTTAATTATATATTTTATGGTATCCACAATTTTTCAATCATACATGTTATCAACTTTTATCTAAATCTACTAAAAATCCGATTTTTAACCCCTGCTAATCAAGAGCTGATTAAATAAAGAATGCCCATCAGTAAATTGGATAATTCATTGTCGTCTCATGCAATCGAAGAGACAGATTTATGGTACAAAAGGAGCACATTCTATCCACTAAATCTCTCCACAAACTTTATATTTTTCTGGTAAATATCCTCAAAGCTGTTAGATTCTTGTCTATTTTACATTTAATTACATGCATACAATTCTTTTAATTATACTTATTCAATTTCTTTACCTGTCTAACTTCAACCTTTCCACCTAATGAATGACCTTTCAAATCCATTAAGAGACATTGTTCAACTTAACTTCATCGAGTTGCCACTTCACCCCATCTTTCTATTATTGACTTAAATTACACTAGTATTCGAATCGCAATATCCTCTTCTCTTGTTGCAATATCTTATTGCATAAAGTTTGAAACGATGACTCCAGTTTCCAAGAAAGCAATCTACATTCATAATATCTTTTATTCGACTTTATGCAATATTTTAAGCATGTCTATAAAACAGATATTTAAAACTATTTGTTTTAAAACTAATAAGTAAATCATAAACCATAGTTATTATCACACTGATCTACATAGCTATATGGTGGGTGTGGTTGCACATTTCCACCGTATCAATGTCACTATTGCAGTCGAAATCCGGCTGGGAAATTTCACCGTCATCATGGTCCGGTTGCATTAACTGGTCGAAATGAATTCTTAGGCTCGAGGATTTATTGTCATCCAGTCCATAAAAGAACCAAATTCTTGCTGTCGATTATGCTTTTGTATATATGATTTAAAAAAATTATGAAATACCTTTTTCTTGCTATTGTTCTAGGTAACGTTCAAGCATTTTAGGTTCGAGTTCCATTAGTAGTAATTTGTGGTTATGATGGCATGATGATTGTGAAACCGGCAAAAAATTTCTCATTTTTTTTAAATTTTTGTGCTTCAATTTTGGGGAGGGAAGTGTAGATTTGGTGATTGAAGATTGTGACACTTTTGTGGATGAAAATGGTGATGGTACATGTAATGGCAAATCCAGAAATTGAGGTGAACAAAAATGGTCATCGCCCCAATATAAGGATAAAAAAAAATTTCTGGTGATAGGCAATGGTCCTAGAAACAAGGTAGAGAAAGATGTGTAATATAGTTTTTGGTAAATCATAACATATTGAGTTACAAAATTTATTTTTAAAAATTAAAATAAAAAATAGTATTTTGAGAATTGAAAAATAAAAAAGTATAATATTAATATATTTTTTTAACTTCTATTTGGTGGTGATTAAAATCAGATTTTTATTTGATTTTTATAAAAGTTGATAAAATGTGTGGTTAAATAGTTGTGGATCCTATGAAATATATAGTTAAAATTAGTTTTTAATTTTGAATTAAATTAAAATCTTAAATTTAATTTTTACTAGGGACTTAATGTATTTTTCAATTGTTCACTATTAATCATTTGAGTTCAAGGGCCCGTCACGAGTTTCGAATTTTGATGGATTGGTCAGTCAAAAGGTGTGGACTATCACAAACTCTGGCCTAGTGAGTTTTAGGCCACTAGTTGTAATGCAATTTAATCACGTTGTGTCCATATATAGATTAGCTAATATAATATTATTCTTTTTCCTCTAATAATTTAACTTTCTAATTCCCTATTCGGTAGGAATTAAAACTCAAATTTTAACTAATTCAAAATTAAAAATTAATTTTAATCAATGATTTTATGGGATCCACAATTTTTCAAAACTTTATCAAAATTTACTAAAAACCTGATTTTTAATTCCACCAAACATTATCCGATGAAAGAATCAAGAACGCCAATCATTGAATTGGATAATTCATAGTTGTCTCATACAAGCGAAAAGACAGATTTATGGTACAAAAGGAGCACATTATATCCACTAAATCTGAACCTAATCGCTCTACACCTCTAATTTTTTCTTGTAAATCTCCTCAAAGCTGTTAGATTCTTGTATTTTACATTTAGCACATGCATACAATTCTTTTAATTATACTTTCTCAACATCTTTACCCGGCTAACTTCAACCTTTCCACCTAATGACCCTTCAAATCAATTAAGAGACATTGTTAACCTTAACTTCATCGAGTTGCCACTCCTCCGTGTCTTACTATTATCGGCTTAAATTATACTAGTATTGGAATCGCAATATCCTCTTTTCTTGTTGCAATATCTTATTGCATAAAATTTGACACAATGACTCAAGAAAGCGATCTACATTTATTATATCTTTTATTCGACTTTATGTAATATTTTAAGCATGTCTATTGCTATGCCTCTTTCAACGAGGCTCCAAGCATGGCCTCGTGGCAGTCACACAACTAGCAAATTTGAGCCCGTACTCCAAGTCATTCCGTCCACTAAGCAATTTGGCTGAACCATCATGGAGAGGTCGAATCCCTACATAGAGGCCAAATCCATGTGCGTGGACCGTACCTATATAGAGAAAGTCAAATCTACATGGAAGAGGCGAGGCAGGTAGAAGCGGTATAATAGGATCTTTTGCACATGATCATTCAAAAGTAATGCAACTTTAGACTCTCAAAACTAAGTTTGTTCTCATACTTCCTATAACTCTCGTATCTGAACCCCTTTTACATAAGTGGCTCACGTTTTAAGTACGTCTTACACCCAAATTTATACTCCCACAAAGATTGACTTGATCATCGGAATACTCACAGTATCCTCTCCACCTCCATAGAAGGTCACGTGCATCTAATGATTTGTCCTAATCTACAAGAGGAGGCAAGGATGTGAGAGGAGCCGAATCTATTGGTCATGTCAACCATACAAAAATCAAGGTAACATATATTATGTGTTTTCACTAAATGTTATCGAAAATAGTCTTTTTGACAAAAAAAAAAACTTTTATTTTTTCAACTGCAAATTCATAGATAACATCAAACTTGTAGTAAAGTGTGTTGACGCAAAAAGTTTGGAAGTAAGTAGAATGAGGAGTTCAGTGTTAATACAGACACATCGCTCTATGCCATTGGATGTATGTAGACATAAGAAGGTTGGTTTGGATATGAAATGAAATTATTTTAAAGCAAATAAAGCTAAAAGGCCCTTGGCCAATTTGGTAAGCTAGTAGAGCTTTTCTATCAGCTATTGCCGTTGATAAAAGTACTTCGTATAAGAAGAAAAATGCCTGGAAAGTACAATAGTATGAAATCTCTCAAACCACCTTAGCACTATTTATACACGATCTTAAGCAATTCAACACGCATTTATACAAAGAGCCAACACAACAACAAATACCTATTTCTCTCATTTTTCTTGTGCATTCGTATCTACCATATTAAAAATGAGAGTATTAATTGTTTCCACAAATGTTACCAAACAATTGTCCCAAGTAACACTATCCATTTCTTTGGTTCAAACCTTTAATTTTTTTTATTTCTATTTTCTATAATACACTTCTTTTACGGACTAGAAGCTTACAGAAATGTCGAGATCACAATAATGCAGGTCTACTTATCCACTGTGATACAACTTTTCTTTGTCAACCTAACATTTATTAATCATTAAAAGGAAGGAAAAATAATAATAATAATAATTTATTGTGCAACCATTAGGCTGTTGTGCCACACTCAGACAGTATTACTGTGCAACAAGACCTGAATAAACGTAATTTCTGTAGTACTACAGCTCATAGCACTAAGATTTATTCACTCACTATTTCTATATTATGAAATGAAAATTATATACAATTTAGTCCATGTTTGATTTAGCTAAAAAAATGATAAAAATTTAAGTTAACGTCGACAATTAATTTTAATCACACGGCTTATTATATCCACATATTTTATTAATTTTTCAATTTTAATCACGCACAGTGTAAATTTGTGATTTTTCTCGAAAAGTTTTCTAAGCGTATTCATATTTGAATACAAAAGTGCGAGTCTTCGCCAATTCGGTGATTTTTTGTTCAATTTCTCGTGGAGTCAAATTCTCATCAATACGGGCAAAGGGAATGTCCCCAACCTCTGATGTCCATATAAAGGACACGACGAGTATATTGGATCCTATTTCTTTATAGGACATGGGCTTGTTTGTTAGAAATTATAATGAGAATACAATGAAGAGTAATGGACTCCACAAATTGTGCAATTAATAGTTATGAATATAATTAAAATTAATGTTTGACTATTACTTCAAATTATATGAGCTTATAATTATTTTTCGAATCATGTACGTGTGGAGTACTTCATATAATTTTTATGTCATGTAAAGTACTTATTTCGGTATTCAAAGTATGTTGATAACTATCTGCGAAAGGGATTTTTCCTAATAAGGACGATACTTCTGATCTTACTTGGGCGAAACGATGAAGACCTCATATATTCTCAAAATTTGTAATCTTGATGCATATCACCTTTCAACCTTTAACCGAAAAGCGACGCAAGAAAATAAAGGAAAAATGAAACGTAGCTTTTTAAGTTTCGATGTCAATTGGTTTGGAAAAATCTAATCGGAGAGTTGTTTCAGAAAAATAAATGAATCATCACATCTTTAATAACTTTAATTTTAAGAAGAAAGAATCAGGATAATATAAAAGTGAAAGGATAATGGAAACTTCCAATGAACTGACATTCTTTGCTTTTTGTGCTTTATGAATTTTGATGGTGATACCCATGCGAGAATTTGCATCTTCTCTCTCAAACACCTCGTATTTGCATTTTATGTACCAAAATTTTCTGAGTTATGTCCTTCTTTTATTGCTTTTTCTTTTATAAATAAGTGAAAAGTTAGAAATTCACGCGTAAGCACTCACGTAAATATACAAACATGCATCAAAATTCCAATATGTGTAAAATATACATTGATCTACGTCGACGTGTTATGCATATTCAATCCATATGATAATAGAAATATTGATCGAATTAATAGTATTACGCACATACTTATCCACTTGCATCAAAAAGATCATTCGGATAAGCTTAAAAATAATTTCTTATTTAGATTGTGGGAGTTGATGGGGCTTGTAAAGATATAACAATATGGTGGAACAAATGAGTGAACGGCTGATTCTAAAGTGATTATCATTTTCATATTCTCCATAATTTATATGTAGGATGGAATAAATGATAGATACGTGAAGCAAAAAAATATTCTTTTTCTTTCCATTTGTTGTGTTTTTTGACTCAAGGGCACTTCATAAAGTGCATTTCCACTAAGGGTGGCGTATGTGTCGTCACAACTTGTGAAGATTCATTTGATATTAAGGTTCCGATAAAATTTTTGAAATTTTGAGTTAGTAGGTTTCATAAAGTGTATAATTAAAAAGTAAATACTTCCGAATTCATTGGCATGTGTTGCATAAAACGAAATTTGACCAACTTATAAGCTAGAAAAAAGCTTTATAATTAAGATTTGATTCTTTCTTCACTTGGCCACTGCATGGATGCATGTATTTTGCTTTGTAACATTAAAGTAAAAGTGGAAAGCAATTGATTAATTCTTCAATTTGTACTGAAGATTCATGTTGAAGAGGTCATCGTTCAATTCGATCACTCTATCAAATTATGTTAGTCTCTATAACGGGATATGTTATTTGGAAAACTCTTACGTAGATGCCACGTTATATGTTCCACAAGAAAAACTAATGAATTATATATATATGACAAGTTCATTTTCCATGTATTAAATGCAAGACTTTCATTTGTTTTAGTTTATTTCTTAATTTTTAAAAAGGAGTTTAATTAAAAGAGTGGCATGGCAAAATTCCATAATTTTTTTGTACAAAAAATAATCATTTGTGCTTTAAAATTTTCTTGAGGCCCCTTACATAGTGATGCTCAAGGCCTCCAGACCGATTCTACGTGTACATTATGATTGATAATAAGTTTGATACTCTTTCATATTCTAGCAATCTACACTATTGATTTTAAACATCTCATTACTGTCTAAATTTCTTCCACCTATGAGATGTTATCCTTGGTGTCAACCAAGAATGTACATCTAACTTAATTATATTCCTAATATGACATTTGAAAATATGAAATAGTTCGCATTGTTAATAACTAAATAAAAGTGTATAATTCTGTATCTTAATAAAATATTGTTATGTTATGCTAAATTATATGGCAATTACTTTTATATTATGTATGAGTAAAGCAATTCGTACTCGAACTTACTATATACTCGAACTTATTATACCATCACTACTAATGTTTAAACACCAATCTATAAAATTTTAATAAGTGTGTATAGAAACTTGTGTAATTTAAGCTTTAGGTATTCTTGTTTCATAAATTTAACTGTTTGTTATTAATTAATAAATATACTAAACCTTATGTAAAACATTTAAGGCAAGTTTGGTAGGAATTCTGTTTTTGCTTTTAATTGTTGTGGAAAAGTTTCTTGGGAGTTTCTTTAAAAGCTTTTCTATTCAAATAAAGATTTTCAAAAAAAAAAAAATTATTTAAACATGTTCAATCGTAGTTTTTCAGTATCACGTAGCTTTTGACTTTTTAAAAATCATATCAAATGGATCTTTACTGTAATTAATGGCATTTATAGCCACCGACATTGAAAGGGCTGCAGGCATAGACATGTCGGCATGGAAGCTCTCACGTCGTAGGTATCTGACCTTGAACAATCAAATATAAAATCGAATGGAATCATATTTCAAGATTTGATTATCTTCTTAGCCGTAAGAATCTAATGCTTCTTAGAAGAAAAAGGCTTGTATTGGATAGGAATACTAGCAAAATTGGCTTAAAATCTGACCCAAAAAAATGCCATATTCTGGCTTGAAAAATTCTGGATTCCATTTATAGAATATTGAGTTGAAATTTACCAATTGGCCTTAGAACAATGGATGCTATTGGGCCTGAAAGAAGTTGGCGATATGTAAATACGAGGCCCATTTAATTTAATTGTAATGATTATGCTGCCTGGCTGGGACATTGATATTTCGTTCAATACATGATAGAACAAACTCTTGTCCCCGTTACTAAGATCCTGTTTCACTTGATGTCTCAAAAAGGTAGAGATTCTATGGAAAATAGTATTTTATACCTATTGTGTCACGTCATGTTTCAGAGATTGAACACTAGAAGTTGGGACTCGTTGCTTAGAAAGCAAATTTTTTAATACTTCTTATTCAAACACTAATATTTTGAATTCAAAATTTAAATAATAGTAGTTGAATTTCAACATCGAGGATGCATGCTTACCTCCCAATCTATATTAGGGTTCAATGCTTCAAAATTTCATCGTTTTTTGAAGTTTTATCGTGTTTAGTCATGCGATTCAATTAGGATGTTTGAAAGGAATAAGTCCAATAGTTCTTAGACAAAAGAATGATGGAGGAAAATGAACAATCGTATGAAGGCACAAGTCCCGTAGTTCTTTGGCATGGAGCAATGATGAAGGGAAAGACCTATTTCAATTATATAGTGATGACGCAGTTCAACAGTACCATTAATTTTCAATGGGGGTGGAGTTTTAATGTGTTGAGTTCCATATTCTTTTAGATTTTTATGTCAATGTCTACTCCACCCGATCGATGTAAAAGTTACAATTTAAGTGTTAAAAAAATTCTGTGTTTGAGATTTAAAGGTTCGAAAAATAGATTGCAGGTCAGATTTGAAATGTAAAGGAAAAAAAAATAAACTTGGGGAAATGATCAATGAAAATAATGTAAAATTTATAATCAACGAAGGTACAAGACTAGGATCCCAAACATCAGCATAAATGATGTCAAGTGCTCCATTATTCAAAACTATAGAAGGACTAAATGGAATTACATAGACAAAACTTAGAAGGAGATTTTGACAATGATCTTGAAGACTTGTGATATTGTCAGATGGATGACCAAGACGAGCATGCTTGGAAAGGATGAGGAGACAACATAGCCGGACCTAAGAAGAGGTCGTCGCCTCAGGCCGAGCTCTTTTGGGATCCCAAAAAACCTCTTTAGCAAAAAAAAAAAAAAAAGATTTATTTTTCTAAAGCCACTTTTTAAGGACTCAAATTAAATTACTCATTGACCCAAAATTAAAGCCTCACAGGCCTTATATATCCCTAGTTCCTTACTGACCCAATTAAAATCTTATAGGCCCATCCATAATTTTTTAATAGAAAATTACCTAAAACTGTGTATTAAAATTTTAATTATCATAAATGATGTGATTAAGAATTTTTTACAAAAATCTATTGTCAATTACTTAAACAATTTATGTCTTTATTTGCAAAGCAGAAAGTAGAATGGAACCCGAGCAGAATAAATTTTGACGATGCTCTCGTCGATTGGCACTCACTCCAAACCCATCGATATGATGATCGTCACATATTAGCCAGCTAGCATAGGAACTCATCACTCATTCAAGAATCCGTTCAAATAAGAATGGAAAATTTTCCAATTTAAGTAAATTCGAGGTCTTCTTTGGCAATATTTTTTACTTGAATTTTATTTTGATTCTTTTATTAGTGAATGTTGCCATGACGAATTATTACGAGGTGGAGATGATGGCGGATTCAAGGTGGAAGTGGTGGTGACCATTTATGTGTTAACTGTGACCCTCTATTATCAAGATTATATTAATTGTGACCAAATATGTCTTTATTGTGATTGTCTATAACAAGATTTATCTTAATTGTGACGATATATGATCAAATTAACAGTAATTTAGTCACATACAATCACAATTTAGAATGACCTTATCGCATATAGCTACACTGTGTCACGGATAGTAGTAGATAACACGTCTGGCCACGGATAGTAGTAGATAACACGTCTGGTCACAAACTATAACAGCCATGGTCACCTCCAACGCACTACAATCACCTACAACGCCTACTACTGCCAACACGCAGTACCCAAAACACTGTTACCACCACCACACAGATCAACTCAAATGCACTATCATCACCTGCAACACACCATCACCGCCACCATGCAGATCTTTTTCCTAAATACAGTTGCCACCTCATCACTAACACCACCACGCAAAATCCAATGCACCAACATCACCTACAACGCACCGCCATCACCAACGCACCGCCATCTCTTCATATATAAAGGATCTTAATATAGTTGCTTTTAGTTTGTGATTGTGTATAGAGAGATAGCTTTTAGTTTGTGATTGTATGGAGGGAGGGAAGGAGGGAGTGTGTGTGTGTGTGTGTGTGTGTGTTTAGAGAGAGTGTGGTGGCAGAAAATATCTTTGCAATTGAGGGGGTTCAGGGTGGAGTGGAGTGGAGTGGAGTGGAGTGGGGTTGGGTTGGGTTGGGTTGGGAGAGAAAATAATGCGATAGTGAGAGTATAACGTATGCTAATTGTATATATGTATAAATTATAATGTATAAATATATTGAGAGAGAGAGAGAGAGAGAGATGGTGGATATATATGTCAGTTGTTTATATATATTAAATTGCTATCTGATTTTTGAAACTACTTTATAAAATTGTTAGTTATGAAATGTGATTCTTATATTCTAGTAATTGTGTAATTTTTCATTTTTAAACCAATTGAACTTCTCTCAATTCTCCATTACGTATTTTTAATCAAAATTGAGGGTTTTCGATCTTGAGTTGTCATTGGTTCTCCTTATTCTCAATTTCTCATCCATTTTTAGTTTACTAAACAATTTTTTTTTCTTTTTGACTGTACAAGTGAATTCAACGGGGTAATAATCCATTTTTATTGATTGCAAATAATTCTAATATTATATGAATTCGTGCATTTTCTCTATCATTGACCGACTGTAAATGTGTATGTATAAATTAATTGCAATTTATATGTAATTGATTATTAGTTTATTATGATATTGTCTTATTGACTTATGATTTATGAATTTGCCTTTGATTTATGAGGGATTAGTGATTAGTTTACAATAACTTTTGATTCTTTGATTGTGGGCATTGGACCGTCTTTGGTTTATAAATTATGAATCATGAGGGGTTCATGAATCTAATACTACATGGTTTATTAATTTTTATGTATGTATCTATATTATCATTCTTATGAATTTATCTTTGTATTTGGTTCATTCACTATTTTAATTGTTGTCATTGTTATTTTTATCCCTAAATGATTTATCATTCTATCTCATCGATTAAATAAAATTATGGTCTATGCTATGTGTCGGTACAATGCTTTGACAAAGAAATCATATCTTTTAATATTTTTTTCATATTAATTTGAACATCTTTTACACTCAAATTTCAGTTATTGTTTATTGTTGAGTGAAATATCATCTCTCCTAAATATGGTTTGGAACTCAAAAACAGAAGAGAGAAAGAGTAGAGACATTAATTTGAAACTGGCTGGACATATGGTTAAATAATTAAATGGCAAGAAAAGAAAAGACGATGAAGTAACACTGAAAAATTTGGTGATGAGGAACAACAGAATCGGAATGACAATGATAATGTGGATGAATTGAAAGAGAACGAGAAAATAATTGTACATATCGATATAAATAAATCAAAGCAGAATTATGAAAATAATGTTCAACATGAAGATTTAAATCAAGAAAATTGATTTTCTTTGATCAACTATGTCATAACAAAGATTGAATGGATCGAGCTTGTTATCCATTGAAAAAGAAATGTTTGAACAATTCAACTATCCAAAATTGATTAATATTTTTGTCTCTAAAAATTGTAAAAATAAGTTGTATTTAAGCGATCTTTTAAAACATTTTCGCATTGTTATTTGATTGTAATATAAATATTTTGAATATTTCATTTATTTATTGTTTTATTCTTGATTTTAAATTAACAAATTTAGTTTCAAAAAACTCTGGTAAATGAAAAAAATAATAATCGATTGCTACGATTTATGGCCCAAATTCTGAAGTTTGCATCACGCCCCGCAAACATACAAGTACAACTGAAGAGGGGATTGCGGAGTTGATAGGAGACGCGGCCATTTGTAAATATCGTCTTTATTGTATCCTTGAAAAAGAGGTGCCCTCATGCATAGATAATTTACAATGAGAGGGGACATGATTCAAATAGTAAAAAAAGTTGAACCCCAACCTTGAAGGTCCCCCACTGCTCCGCCCCTAAAGCATTGTGGATGAGGTAAATCGCGGGATATGCCTCAACAAGCCAGGGTATAAAAGCTGTCTACTGGTGCCCACAAAGAGTCCAATTTCATACCTTGTAAGAGGCAGGAATCGAACTATCACACTGCGACTGTCAGTTCAGCAGAGACTACCAACTTCCGTCCTTTGTGTCACTGAACTATGCCCCAGATGGCGACGTGATTCAAATAGTAGAAAGGGTAGAAGGATGCATACTTCTTAATAAAGGAGAGGATATCGTCACCAGGGATGTATTCTTTAGTCTATAATATACTTTATAATTTTGTCATAGTGGGCATGGTCTAGTTTGATTCGCTTCTAAAAGGAATCGAATCGAGTACCAATGGTAATCTTAGTAATGGAACCATTCGATCCATATCCAATTATAGAATCGAACTGAAAATGAACCAACCGGTTTCGATTCGGTCCGATCTAGTTCTTTATATTGAAAAAAATTATAAAAATAAAGTATGAAACTATTTGTCATATTTTGAAACCACTTATCATTCTAATAATCTAACAGTACAAAAAAATTTATTAAATAAAGCAACAAACAAAAATTTACTCCAAAATTCAAGATCAACTTTTAAAGGCGAAAAAATGATAAACTATTAAAAAAAGCATAACGGTAAACTCTCGATCGAAAATTATTTCTTAGGAAAATTCATATAGCAATAGCTTGATTATTTTAGTAATTCTTAATGATCGTGATTCTTGGTGGCCAATCACTTTGGAAACAACGATAAATTTGAATTCTTATTAAATAATGAATTAAAAATATTTTTTTTATTGTGTTGCATTACAACTATGAATTGTAAAAAATTTATAAAATTATTTAGACTTAAGTTTTGATTACCCATTAAAGAAAGGAAGAAGAAGCATATGGGAAATGAAATTTTAATGTAGATAATTTTGGAATCTAGTGTTTAAAGATGTAGCGTATCTTTGTTTAAGTAAAAAGAGAAATTTGAAAAATTAAATTCACTATTGGTTCTCAAGGTAGTATTGAGAATCGGATCGGAGCCGATTAGTTCTCAATGCATGGTCCAAAATCGATTCATTTAGTAGAGTAACCAAATCGACTGGTTCTATTTGAATCCGATCCGGTTCCAAGAAAAAATGCCCACCCCTATAATCTTGTTAATTGGTAACTTTCTTAGTTTCTTGGGATTCGAGAGTAATTCGTGTACCAAACAAAATGAGTTGCCAACTCGTTTGCACAAATTTAGTAAGAAGAATTTTTGCTTGCATCCTTTGCTACCTTAATTTTGATGAATTTTCACTGGGTTGAATGTTTAATTTAGCTAAAAAAAATTAGTATTATTATTAACTTTTCAATCATATATTTTATTTATTTTTATAATTAAAATTTATTAAAAAAATTTATTAACTAAATCAAATCTGAGCAAAAATATCCTTTAGTCAAGTAAGGGAGCTTTGCATCGAATCACACACAAGGACTATATATCACGTCACAACACTTTAACTTCAAACTACAAATAAATAATAAAAGAAAAGAAAATTCCAATGACTAACCATGGTTAGACAATTTAACCATGGTAAAAAAGCAACACTCTCATGATTTAATTTTGACTTTTGTCGCGAAGTCATCTTCGTTTAATTTAATTAAAACTTTAATTAATCACACTTGTCCAACTCTACTCCGGGCAGTGTTTGCCCGCTGGATATTTTCTCCAGTCCGCTTCATCAAAAAGCTGCCCGAACCTCCTCTGGAGATTACGGGCAGCTTCCTGAGTAACACCCCACGCACACACCCACAGTGCTTCTTTTCTGAAAGATTATATTTACATCTACCTGTCTATAAAGTTTTCTCTGCTTGATCGGACGGTTTGGAATGAAAGTTGCCTCTGATCTCAGTTTCCCCATATTTTAGCTCTCCTGAACACCAGATTCTACCGATCCAAGCTCAGATCTCTGCTTCTGGTAAGCTTTCTCTACTTGATCTCCAATTTCGCCTATTTTAGTTTTCAGTTTCTGATTTTTCTAATTTTTTTAGATTTTTTTTTTTTTTGTAATCTGTAATTTTGCCAAAAAAATTGCTTGAATTTTTCAGGTTTTGACGCTGATGCTCTTTGCCGCTGATTATCATATATTTTCAGAAGGTTTTCCTTCAATTTCTGTGACGAGTAAAAGTAAATTTTGTCGTTCTCTATTTTTTTCCCTATCCATTTTTGTAAAATCTGTTTTGCTGTTCTTGATGTTATTTCTTAATTAAGATCTGACGGTTGTTGTTAATTAGATTAGCTAGATCTGACGATCTGTACTTCACAGGTAGTGCTTTGTGGAGTAAAGTATGGAGATTGACTGCTGTTCTGTCGGTTTAACCATGGTTGAACGTAGCCTGCTAACATGCGCCACTTTAATAGCCTCAACTCTTGTCAGAACCCAGTACCTGTTTCCCACCCAGGTAAATTTTGTTAAAATGGTCCTTCAATTTATTCAATTTTACTAGATTTGCCCCCAATCGTTTGAAATAATTCATCCATGCCACATAATCTAATTTATATTGTAATTGCCACTAATACTCCCAAAATGGGGGAATGCATTGCCCACTTGGATTAACCCCTCCGGGAAAAAAATTAGTCAAGAATTATTACATATTTCTACTATGACAAAATTCATCCATTAACGAGATGCATATATAATCAGGAATACTTGAAGCTATTGATGGAACCTAAGATGAGAGGAGATCATCACACGTGTTCCCCCTGCAAGCCAATAGACGCTGAGGACGGTGATGGAAATGAAGATGAAGATGAGGATGCGGATGGAGAAGGCGAGGAGGACATATCTTACGAAGATGGAAACCCTGCCGGTAATAAAAGTGGTCCAGACGAGGAAGAAAATGTTAACGAGGAAGGTGATCAAGATGACAATGATGAAGTGAACGATGATGAAGAAGGAGGTGATGATGAAGAGGATGGGGAAGAAGTTGTGGAAGAAGAAGAAGAAGAAGACGAAGAAGAAGAAGAGGAGGAGGATGAGGAGGAAGAAGAGGAAGAGGAGGAAACCCTTCAACCCCCAAAGAAGAGGAAGAAGTAAAATATCATAGAAAAGTTGTCTAATGCTCAGTAGCAGGGTGTTTTATTTAGGAAAATGTTTTTGGTGTTTCTTGTATGAGTCAACTCAGGTTGAGGCAATGTCAACACTACTATCATAAGATTTCTGGGAATAATTCGGCACACAATTTGGTGGTAAAATAACTAGAATCCCCTTTTCCAAATTAGACTTGATTTTGGGACATTATATATAGCATTGATCCCATATCGTCCCAAAAATTAAGATTGCCCCATACCAGAAGGCTCAGAACGTAGCAGTACGTTCACACACTGTTTAATTACCATATTATATTATTCTAGTACAACATGTCATACTGTACGAGATTTGCATTTTTAAACTAGAGATCTGATTGGTGAGATGAATTACAATATCAAGGAAGAAAGAAAGAAAAGGAAATTAAAATCTCATACGTTAATATAATAAACATCATAAAATGTAAAGAGAATAGAGGCAAGGCAGTACTTGGAGTGAACAATGACTCGATCATTAGAGAGAACTATGAAATACTAAACCACGACAGAATTTCATTTATCCACAATTTTTGATGTTAGTTCTAATATACAGAGTGCGCAAAGGTTCTCGCAAGAGTGTTCCAATAAGAAACCCGATATATGAAAAACATTACTAACGCCAAGGCGTCAAATGGGGGTAAGGTCAAGAAGAAGAAGAAGAAGAAACCTTGCAACCAAGGATAGGGCAGAGCATTGTAGAAAGCAAAAAAGCTCAGCTATTCATCCTCGAGGGAGTTGATTAACTTTCAGAAGTGCCTCATCCCTCAGTCAGTTCATCATATAAAGCATGAATTCAAAAATAAAGCCCAAGCCTTTTTATGTCAAACAATCTCTCTCAAACATTGTTCAGCTATATAACAAGCAGATTGGTCAGGTCAAAGCTTGTCATAAACTTCTGATGCAAAATGACAATGGAAAACACAAAAAATAGGGAAGATGAAAACAAAAGGAAACAAAGACTTCAAAAATTACTTTCCAGTATTATGTATCCTATAAGGAGGATCAATATGTTTCAATTATTAGAATAAGAGAAGTTCTTTTTTTTCTTCAGGACTAAAATTTAAATTACTCATAAGGTACAAAGAAAAGTGTGTGCACCACCAAATGCTAAAAAAACTTGCAAAAGGATAACAGAGAGGATACCAGGGCTAGTATACAACTCTACGAAATGGCAAACATATAAACTTAATATTTAATAAAATCAATAATCTGACCCAAAATAGAATAGAAAACCCAAG
Source organism: Fraxinus cuspidata (assembly GCA_903798385.1). Lineage (NCBI taxonomy): Eukaryota > Viridiplantae > Streptophyta > Magnoliopsida > Lamiales > Oleaceae > Fraxinus > Fraxinus cuspidata. Next base: position 42,244 of record CAIGRP010133095.1, read on the forward strand.
AGGGGTCAGTGATCGTCCTAACAAGAAATTGGGAAATGCACATTTCACCACGAAGTAAATTTATAAAAAAAAAAAAAATTCTGCAGTGAAAATAATAGGGAAAAAAGAGACTATTGTTCACCAATAATTCCTTGAAAAGTTTTCCTCAATTTTTACACTTTCATGCTTCTTTCTCAGTGTACTGTATGGTACTTGACAAGGTTATACAATATACAACGAAAGAGCAATTTTAAAACTTGATAACAAAAAGTTTTCGTTTTTTCTTCAACATCTAATGCCAAAGAACTATGCTCGCACAATTATCAGCGTTAAGTTGGTCCAATTGACATCAAAGTGAGGAACACTATCAATGTACATCATAAATAATATAATTCTCCAAAAATGATAGAGAATGCAATGAAATGTAGTAACTAACCCAATTTTATGGGAAGAAACTGCATGGCAGAAAGTGGGAAAGGAGAAGCCGTTTTTGAATATTGATCAGATATTCAACATAAACTATAAAACAAGTTTAGCAGAAACTAATACCTAAATTCAACTCATTTGACATCAAATGGGGAAAAACCCAATGTCCTGCTTGGGAGTTTGTTTTTCACCGGTTTTGACAGGTTTTAGGTGGCACCATTTATGACCTGGACAAATTAGTGTTTGCCAGTTTTTTGGGGCACCGTTTTTTGATGGTTTAAAAATCACCCAAAACTGGTGTAGTGTAATTTTGACAACTTCTTTTTGCCATTTCTTATATTCTCTTCTAAGTTTACCATTTATAAAATAATTATTTCCAACCAACATTTTTTGTTCAAAACTAACTTGTAAATAAAAATATGGTAACTAAAAAAATTATTTACAAGCAAAAAAATTATATAATAATTAAAAAAATAATTATAAGTAAAATATTACGTATAAAATAAAAAATACTCATGTAAAAATTTGTCTACAAAGTAAAAATTCAACTAATAAGATAAAAGTTCACTTATAAAATATAAAATTTACTTATTAAGTAAAAAATTCGCTAAACCATTCAAAATTGATCTGCTCATAACGTCACAAAATGGGTACTTTAAAAAACGCTTATCACTTGACAATAATTTGCAGCTGCAAGTCTTCTGGAGCACAATAAAGACGAGACAAAACCTTGTGTGCCAGAGATGACATCAAAAAATTAACATGGTAAATTACATATCCACACCCATAAACAACATGTTCATCTTTAATGGAAGAAATATAATAGAAAAAGGGAAAGAACAAACTCACAGAAAAAAAAAAAAGTAACAGAAAGGAGAACAAAACACATCATCATAAAACTTAGAAAATGAGAATTAAAAGAGACCAAAATACTGAGAAGGGAAAAATCACTAAAACAATGAGAAGAGGTAATAAAAGGTTTTGCAATAATACGAAATAGTATCAATGAAGTTCCTCAAATTTTAGTAAAAGAACATTAAAAAGTGAACTACGAGAAAAGTAATAAAAGAAAAAAATAAATAAATAAAGCTGCAATGTCATATAGCACGACCAAGCCACTGACCCAAATTAAGCCACTAGACATTTGCCAAAACTACATGAACTTGTTTCTCCAGCTCGGCCACAATTCTTCTGCAGGAATGACTAAGACTGTCAGGAGGTAATACAGAAAAAAAAAAGGAATAATGAGGTTACATTGTTTATTACGAAAACCTACAGTACCTGGAAAAAAAGATTATGAAAAAGGAAAGCAGTGTATGAAACTAAATGAGAAGCTTTATACAATCCATTAATTGCCCAAATACATTTGAATTTCGCTCTTCATCTTTTGAAATTTTCCCTAGATCCTTCTATTTTTGGTTAGAAAACCATCTGTATTTATCACAGACAATCTTTCTCTTCAATAAATTAAGTTTTCAACCCTAAAAGGTAAAACAAAACTTTTGTACTAGAAGAAAAAACCAATACATCTTTATTAATCACAATCTCAACTGAACTATGATCTATCTTAACTGATTGGGTGTTGGTTGAGTCCTAGTTCAGCATTTCATACCTTTCAGGGTGTGTACCCGTTGTCGTGTAGAGTATCATACGTTCCATAAAAACTTTAACCAATATTACATCTGCTCTTCTTATATGATTAAGCCCCTGTTTGACAACCATTTTTTGGGAAAAACGAGTATTTTAATAATAATTTTTTTAAGAATGTGTGGTTAAAAGTAACAGAAAGTTTTGAATTTACGTGAAAAATATTTTATTGTGAGTGTGTGATTGAAAATGAGTACGAGAAAAAAAGAGTTACGAAAGAATTACCAAACAGGGGGTAAATTTTGAAATGTCATTCTGGAATCACTTCAAAATTATAGTGCATTCCTTGGATCCCCGAACATGCCCAATCCACCAAAAATTCCTCTGTTGTGTTTTGCTCTATAAAACACAATGGATAATTTATTATCTATCAATGAGTAGGTATTTTGTTCTATAAAAGTAACTGCCAAATTATAGACACCAAGAACAAAGACATGGTGCTAATATATTTTTGATGAAAATTAATATTTCTTGATAGAAGGCAAATCCATCTTTAACATATCCATTTCTGTCAGTTAAGCTTCTTCGAAGCGTAGCATTCCAGCCCATCAAAAACAGCTGGCTTAATAGCATTTGTTTGATCTTCAAACTTTATATGCATGTGTCTATAAGGAAGAGTTCTGTTTCCAAAGATATCTCTTCTTGATACTTCTTAATTATCTCCACAATTGTAGGAATAGGCTCGCTAAAATGTTGTTTTACTATCCCATTTAACAATCTAATCTTTCACCACAACAAATGGCTTACAGATTAAATTCGAAAATAGTTGGCTTTTAGAGTTAAGAACTTGTTCTAGTGGGGTGTGATTTCCCACATAGTAAGGTACTTCCACATTTACAATTTACACAAGAAATTACTACTCTCGCCTTTTTTGGACAGAATCCAAGAGTTGTATAATTGGTTTCATCATATGGTTAGATAATTTATATACTTTGAATTAATATGAGCTTCTATTTTCTTTCCATGATTTTATTTGGATAGTATTCCTTGTCTATGTATTTACCATTTCAATTCATTGAGTCCATATCTACTTAATTAAATGGGTTGATATCCAATATGGAAAATTCAGAAACCTAGTATTTTTGCCCCACAACCTGAAACCACTAATGTGATCAATCCCATAACCCACTCAACGCATCTGACCCAAGAATTAGAACATAAACCAATTTCTCAATACAGCCAACCGAAAATTAATAATCCGAAGTTCCAAGGTACAAACTTTAGATAATTGCATGTGTCCCTTGTCAAATGTTCTTAAGAATAGATTTATATTAGAAACCAAATTCTAGCACTTCAAATAGGTGAAAGGGCAATTCCTTCTACACCAAATGGGGGACTAATTTTGGTACAATTCAGCTCCCAGACTTTGTCGCTACCTGGGATTACTAGTAAACTTTACCTTTCCATTTGACCATTTATTATTTTCTCCTACATTTCCTTCTCTTAATCTTCAATTTTGTGTTTACTTCTCAGCGCCTATAAAAAGATATCCAACTGTGTTATTACTCGTGGATCAATTGAGAATTAACTATCCTGCATTTGCTTGTCAATCAGCACAAAATATAATGTAGTGGACGTTGAGAATAATGCTGGTACCTATAATGCAGTACACAAGTATTTGAGATGCAGACAGAAATGTAGCTACACAGAACGAGGAATGAACCATACCACAAGTACGCAGAGTAACCACCTCTGCCAGTCCTCGGAGTCTTAGCCAAGGATGAAGTCTGTACACTCTGTATTCTTGGGTACACATGCTGCAATCCCAGAAGCATTGCCGCGCTTGATCCTCCACTGCCAGCACCGGCACCACTATAAGCTTTTAAACCCAATCCTGGAAGCCTCACCCCACTTAATCTTCCACTACCAGTAGCAGCACCACTACAGGCACCTAAACCCAGCCCCTGCAGCATCGCCCCAGTTGACCCCCCCCCCCCCCCCCCCCGCCCCCCCCCCCCCCCCACCCCCCACCCCCACTACCAGCACCTAAACCCAACCCCGGAAGAATTGCCCCACTTGACCCTCCACCGCCAACATCACTATAAGCGCCTAAACCTAACCCCTGCAGCTGACCTCCCATCATCCCACAATACCCTCCCATCAAACCACCCAAATTTGCATTCCCAATCGACCCACCACCATACAAAGGATTCACAAATCCCGTCTGCTGCCCTAACGATGCCAGATTCTGTGCCTGTTGAGAGGCTGCTGCCGCCAGCATGAGCGGCTGAACTGGCTGCAACGCGGGAGTTATTGATGCTGCCCCACTACCCACCTTACTCTTCCCCTCCGTGGCCTTCTGGCAGTGCAATTGATGCCCTTCAAATACCTTGTAAGGCTCCTCTAAAACGCTTTTAGCTCCCTCAAAATTTTTATACACGAAAATTGCGTAACCTTTAAATTTCCCAGTTGCGGGATCCAACCCAGTTGGCCCACTCTCAATTTCCCCAAATTTCTCAAAATAACCCTTCAACTGCTTATAAAAATCTTCCTGTTTGCATAATCCGCAGAAGACGGCAGATGGTAACTGTTCCTGGAGCTGGAGCGGCATTGGGGCCCGCTGAGGCCAGCTGGTACGAGGCCACAGGGTTGCCAATGTTAATTTTAGGGTATTCCAATAATTTCTTCGCAGATTGCCGGGTTTTTAAGGTTACAAAAGCATACCCCTTGCACTTTCCAGTTGCTCGATCATTCACGATGTTCAAAACCTCTATTTCACCAAACGATTTAAAAACAGACAGTAGGGAGCCGTGCGTGGTGTCCCAACCGATACCGTAGACAAAAAATTTGCGATGGGAGATGTCCTTGTCGGCCGCGGTTTTTATAATGGAAAAAAGGGAGTCGTGGGATAAGCAGAGGTCGGTGACGAGGGTGATGAGTCGGAATCGGATTTTTCGGTTCTGGATTTGGATTTGGATTTGTTCTTGATCTTGTTCTTGTTCTTGTTTTTTTTTTTTTTTTTTATGTCCGGGC